>SMLS01068907.1:0-19467 GCA_004785975.1 Popillia japonica
ACACTGGCCTAGCCATTTTGGGTAAATTGTTACCAATATCAGGTAAGCTATTTCCAATATTTTCCAAGCCACGTCCAATATCGACAGCCTCTCTTATGCAATCCAGTCTGGTTGCGTAAGATTAGTCATCGAGTGCCAAAGCATTGCTACCACCTTATATACATACATACATTGCTTGTCAACATCTAAAGAACAGAAATATGATCAAATTACTAAATGATGTATTATTTCCTTCTAGAAAATGTTAAGAATATCACCGAGCCATCACCACTTTTGAAAATATGAAAGAATTAACCTAAATATATATAATTCATTATTTAAAATAAAAAAAGAGGAGAGAAGAGTAAGTAGCTTGGGGGACTCCATTTCTATTGTCCAATCCAAACGGACTGTACTGTCTGGATGATAACCTATCTAAAATTGTTGGTTGGGCTACTGCCATCGTTTGTAGGATTATTACAATCCGACAGTTCCTTTACTGTCGTCATCAGGACATAGAAAGACAAGCTGTTAAATGAGTTTAAAAGGAAATTAGAGCTATCCTGATGACGACAGTAGATCCCCAGTAATCCTAGAAGGCGCCCCTTAACTTTGCCCTCTTTATGAGACTTAACGTCCTTGAAAGCGGCTCCTGTGTGTAGCTTAGTGCTGTGGGATACTCTGTGCCCAAAATAAGAAACCTTGTCCTTGCCAGGCCTTCGCAGTGGCACAGCACATGGACTGGGGTTTCTTCCTCCTCCTTGCAGAATCTGCACAAGCCATCTTCCGCTAGGCCTATGTTGTACATATGCCTATTCAGTCTGCAGTGACCTGTCAACAGGCCTACTAACATTTTGACGGTTTTCCTGTCTTTATCTAGTAGGTCTCTAGTGAATTCAGGCTTCTGTTTTTTTAGGAACTCTTTTGCCTGTCTTTGCCCAGGTGATTTTCGCCACGAATCCCTGGACCTACTGTGAATCCATTCGTTGATGGATTTTCTGATTTGTGATTTGGTGGTGCCGAAGGATGGGGCGGGCCCGCCGAATTGCCTCGACGAACCTTGTCTGGCCAGGTCGTCTGCCGCCGATGACGACAGTAGAGGAACTGTCGAAACATTCGATTGTAATAATCCTACAAACTATGGCAGTAGCCCAACCAATAATTTTAGATATCACAATCTCTCGTTATGAGCTGCATGATAATCGATGAATTGAAACTTTATCCGACAGCCAAGTTGCCTTCAGAGCACTAAAAGCTGTCGAATTCGACTGCGAGGTAGTGGTGAAACGTTGCAGAAAATTTGGACAACTGATAGATCATCAATGTTTCACGGTAATGTAGGTATCAACCCACGTTCGAATCAGGAACAAAAGAAATGGCTGACTAATTTGCTACAGATGCCAGAGAACCACAATTTACATGTTCAGAAGCAATGGGAGGTGTGTCAAGATTCTATCCAACAACAAAGCGGTCCTCAGAGGGATTGCAAACTGTCAACTTAGTCTCCAAAGTGGTTTTGGGCCGTCGCAGAAAATTATAGGATGGAGAATCACAGCTTTACGGCGACATAGCTTCCAAATCACTGTCGAATCAGAGACTAACTAGCAACAATTGCTAGAGAACGACAATTCACAGGTCTAAAATCATGAAATGGTAGTTCTTATGGCTGCAGCAAAATTTTTGATAGACCTAAGCTTGGTATCAGGTATCTGTTTTCTAGGATGAATTTAAGGGCATGATATAGGTATTGCAAAACTCTTGGGATTTTCTCAAGTGAAGAAGGCAATCTTTATGAGCAGGAACATGCTGGAATTGCTCACAAAAATCTTAATTGGTGCTTTTGTCAAATGAGCAGTTAACAGGAAGAAGCAGAATTGAGATCAGTTATAGACGCTTATAATAGGGGCGTAATGAGACTATTGGTCGAATTGCTGTTGGGGGGTGAGGCCATGAGGCAAAAATGCTTTCGGGATACCTCTTAACTGCAGCTGAAGTAGCTGTCAAGAATTTACTATAATTTCTGATTTTAATGTGGAAATATTAGTTGATCGGGAGTCACCTTCCTGGTCCGGGCGGGAATGAAAAAGTTGATCATTGGGGATGGATTTCATCAGAAGACTACACCAAGCAAATCTGTGGTTAATCAAAGGCAATTTCTGACCTGGTTTTGCTCAAAAGCATAAAACCAATCTTTTCTCTATCAGAGAATGGTAAACTGCGCTTATCATTAAATTCTAGCTTATGTAAATATTACAGGAGTCAATCCAGTAAACAGAAAATGCTTCAAGATCTGTAGCAAATTTTACCCATTAAAATAATAGATGAAAAAATTACTTGGAGCTCATCAAGTCTGCAGATATACTAGTCGTTCGTATAAAAGTAGCAGTAGGTATACATTTTCATAAATGCAATTCCTGCGCACATTTCGTGAGCTTCTCGTTTTGAATATGACGTAATTCTTGAGCTGCAGTTTAATGAATCGTCAGAATATTTCATATTCAGTTCACATTTCTATAGTTTCCAGAGGAGGAGGCGGAGGATCATCCTGAAGCATTCATATCAGACATGCAAATATCTGGAAGATGTGTAGACTAAGATTTTCCAAAGACGTAATCGCTTTAAATGAATTGGAACTAATTTCCTACAGATAAACATACATATATGGATGTATGTAGAGGTATAGACTATCTGTCAAGACTAGAATTGAACGGTAGTACAAATAATGATGTACAGATATACATATATGGTGATAGACGGGTAATATTGTAGGTTTTACTATCAACTATCGCTTCCTGCACGATATATGTATGTATGTCGTATATGCAGTTCGTAACGCCTCTTTTGATACGTACATACATGTCATGTTGTACGCGATGGTTTGAATATTTTATACCCACTTTGTCGCTGCAACCGTATTTAATGTCAAGTGAAGAGTAGGTGCTGTATGTAATATGTTATGAAGGATACATTCAGGGCTTTTTGCGAAGATAGAAGGTATTATATGTATAGTCTGTTTACGATAACAGACGAGGCACGTCATCAATACACGTCATAATGGCGGTGTGCGTTATTGCCAAATCTTTTCTGCAATAAGTTATCTATTAAGTCATAATAGGCCATTTAAATGCAATTCGCGTTAGCGGTTAAGTTCATATTCACAAAATGGCAACATCGTACAAGACAGGCACTTTTGCATAGAAAAAATCCGTATAAAATATCTTACATAGCGAGAACAGTTAGGTACGCTGTATGTTCTGGAAATAGTTTTAGCCTTAAAGAAATCAAATTATAAGTTTAAATTAAATTAATCATTCAATTTATATTCGAAATCGCTAGCCAATTACGACGCGCTTTAGTGTTGCAAATTTTATAAATCCCGTATCTGTAGTTCGCCGAAGTTCGCTCTTTTCTTGTCGTCACTGGTAACGAAAAATGACAAGCTTATATTCTTTTACAAACTTACGTTGTTAGTATGATACCTATAGACGTTATTACTATTTCAACACTGAAGAAGCGTTGCTGTTCCTTTAATTCTTTATTATTTACAAAGTATACACGTTTCTCCAAAATTTTACATATACACTGCCATTCAAAAGTCAACGTTGAACGTAACACCAACGAAAGATAACAACAAACTCAGTTAAGTTATTTGGTAATTGCACAATTATCATCCCTAAATTGTGTTGTAGCGTTCTGCTAGTAGCATTTTCACCTAGCCAGTCCCTCATTTTTTTGCCATACATCAACACCAGCAGTCAACATTGACTGGATCATCAAGTCTCGAAATCCGATCAGAATCAAATAGGTCAAAGTATATAATCGTTTATTTCTAGATAATCACTTCTTCAGTTGAATAAGGATATTAACTACTAAGTCAGGATCTGATTTGTTGAGAAGCAGGATGTTTGGTCCTTATGGAGATAATCAAGATTGTGGGAACACTACGAACGTCTCAAAATACAGTTAGAATCTTTGATTTGTTAGGTATTACTCGGTTGGGATTCTCTTTAATTCGAGATAATTTAATTTCTTAGCTATTGTGTCAGGAATAAATGCCTTTATGTCTATCACAAATACTTCTGGTTGTTTTGCACCCAAGAATTCGGGCACATTCTTATTAACAGTTTTATCGACTTCCAATTCACCAACTGACCCTTCATTATCGGATGGTTTGAGTGGTCATATATGTACATATACAATTTCCTCTGTACTCTCCTCCATCTGGTGGTGTGGTTCTGGTTCTTCTGTTTTCTTCATAATCTTTGCTGGTACCCAGTTTCGCCTTTCCATCTGTAGAAGTACTATGAAATGCCCAAATTTGTTCTAATCTTTCTACCCAACACGAGAGCAACTGGAGATGGTAAATCCTTTTTCGGTGTGGAACTGTAATTCAGTAATGCCATCATGAGCTTGTGTGGTGCATCTCCCGATTTTAAGATTATCCCCTTTATTGTCTGAAGTGTCTCTCACCAACACCGTTGGGTTTTGGTTAGTGTGAAGTTGATGTTTGGTTTCAATATCATATTTTTAGGATGCCTAAAATTTTTGTTACTGTGTTGGCTGGCCAGAATTGTTTCCGAGATCCCAGATTTCGACATCGTGTAGGTCTGATTCCTAACTTTTACAAATTCCATCCTTGAAATATCTTTGGCTGATTATTCTTGAATATTTTTTGCCATAATAGGCAAGTACAAACATCTTCTTTGTTTGTGCAAGATGTAACCCCCCTGAAGTAAGTGGTTTTTCCCTTTTTGGTATAACTACTCATGCACCGTAAAATAATAATCCTTCACCATAACTTTTTGCATCTGCCGGTGGCGGCAACAGCTTGTCTGGTTTTGGCAACCGCGCCAAGGTGTTGGCGGACATATCTAGGTCTAAACCAGGTAAGCTGTTGCCAAAACCAGGTAAGCTGTAGCCAACACACCCTTAATTATCACCTGCAGCCGCCTATTAGCCTATTACCTAGGTTAGATCTGATTTTGGCAACCGCTTCCCTGGTTTTGGCAACAGCTTGCCTGGCTTTGGCCCCGACCACTCCTACCTTCGGTAGGTGTTGGCGGACATGTCCAGGTCTAAACCAGGTAAGCTGTTGCCAAAACCAGGTAAGCGGTTGCCAACACACCCTTAATTATTACCTGCCGTCGCCGGTGGCAACAGCTCATCTGGTTTGGGTAACAGCTTACCTAGTTTAGACCTAGTTTTGGCAACCGCTTACCTGGTTTTGGCAACAGCTTGCCTGGTTTTGGCCCCCAGCAGTCCTACCTACGGTAGGTGTTGGCGGACATGTCCAGGTCTAAACCAGGTAAGCTGTTGCCAAAACCAGTTAAGCGGTTGCCAACACACCCTTAATTATTACCTGCCGTCGCCGGTGGCAACAGCTTCCCTGGTTTTGGCAACAGCTTGCCTGGTTTTGGCTCCCACCAGTCCTACCTTCGGTAGGTGTTGGCGGACATAACTAGGTCTAAACCAGGTAAGCTGTTTTCAAAACCAGGTAAGCTGTAGCCAACACACCCTTAATTATCACCTGCAGCCGCCGGTGGCAACAGCTTACCTAGTTTAGACCTGGATTTGGCAACAGCTTACCTGATTTTGGCAACCGCCTACCTGGTTTAGACTTGGTTATGTCCACCAACACCTACCGAAGGTAGGAGTGGTGGGAGTGTCCCAAGTGACCAATGGTTCTTTTGGATTGAAAAAAATTAGTATTGGTGCTTATTTAATTTTCTAAAGGAATTAAAACAGTTCTCTCTTTTCTGTTTCCAAACAAATTCCTCATTTTTCTGAAGTAATTTTCCCAAAATATTGTTTCTTTTTCCGAGAGGTTGGGTGCAAAGCTCATGAACAAATTAATCATACCCAAAAATCTCTGAAGTTGAGAGTCTTGAGAGTTCTCGTATTCAAAATATGCACCAGTTATTTAATAAATCCAATTTCAATTTTTAAAAAACAATGTTTCTCGTTTACCAACCATCATGGACTTGCAAACAAAAGAATGAATTTTCACTTTTCATTATATTATCGTTAATCTGGAAGAATAGTGGACTGGTAAGGTTTAGTCTTCTATGTATGTCGTTCCAGTTGGTGGTTATTTTAGGTATCTTTTATGGTATCGTCTAGTTTATTAAAGCCAACCTCTCTAATAATGGTTAATCGGTAATAACTTGGTACTTTGAGAATTAACTTAATTTTTTGGAATTCCATACAAAATATTGTCTTCAGGGTTGGCTCTATCTGTTTCTGTAGAAACTATAAGAAGCTGGTCAAGATCAAATGGTGGTCTTAAGCATTTATGGGCTTCAACTTTTCCTTTTCCTTTCTGGTTAAAAATTAACATAAAACTGGCACGTCTTTGGAGTTTGTGCCATCTTTTTTTCATTGAAATGTATACCACATTGTGAATTATAATATAATTGTTACTAGAAATAAGGGCACGTATTCAATACAGAAAATCTATCCAAACTTTCCACAATATGTATATTATTACATAATTAGATATTCTATGTCAGAGATCCTCAGAATTTCCAAAGTTTGTTTACCCATATCAAGTAAGTATACGTTCACATACCTTCGGCATACGTTGGTACTAGGAAAGATGAAATTACCTTTCCCCGTTTAAATGGGAACCCTTTTATCCGTACGTATAAGTCCGGCACACACATAAACCGTAGGCATACTCGCCCGCAAAGTAACTATACCCGTCCGTGTAGCACTATACACGAAAGCGTTATTATTAGGAAAGTTATTGTTCTGGGTAATATCGTGTGCCAACGGCGGCGTGCGAGAGCCATTTCCGTTATTTAACTTTAATATGGCCGACGTAGTAAAGTTGCTGCCAAAAGCCAGTCGGTTTTCACCCATCATGCACATGCACCACCGTATTACGAAACTTGATGATACGATGCGAACTTCCCGAATAGATATATCAAATTCAATTACGAGTTGGATGAACCGCGATGCACGACAATATTGTTGGGAATTTTCACGAGTAGTATAGAGGGATGTAAATCAGATTAAAACACGCATTATTTACATCTGTTACCTTATTTTTACATCCAGATTTAAGTTGGTAAACATGGTTGTTATAAAACAGAATCCTATTATGAAAAGGATCAGATTCTATTGTGTCTACACATGATACTAAAACTCCGTTAATAAGAGCGTTATTTACACCTGCTACTTTTTTTTTGCATCCAAATCCTTTTGATCAACTAAACTCCGAGAGGACTAACAGGAACTAGCGCTGCTATATGTGATGATCGTCGGGGTAGTTCTGCAGCTACAAA
Organism: Popillia japonica; assembly: GCA_004785975.1. Taxonomy (NCBI): domain Eukaryota; kingdom Metazoa; phylum Arthropoda; class Insecta; order Coleoptera; family Scarabaeidae; genus Popillia; species Popillia japonica. The sequence goes on from SMLS01068907.1 coordinate 7,266, forward strand.
ATTTGCCGAGCTCGGTAACTGAAATCCTCTTTTAATCTTGTAATTATGCAACTACAAACAATACCCGGCGATATAGCGCCGCTATAATAGTTTAGCTATACCTATTTCGCGTACAGCATGTTTCGCATACACTTAGAACATAATAACGTATATTAGAGCAGAGATTGTGCGCCATAATTAATGACGGAGTTGTCATAGTAGCGTAACGGTGTATTCCGCATATACTGTCCGATGATGTTGGTTGGGGTCTTTTACGCTCGTGTACACAAAGGAGGAAACCCTTCGTAGCGTAGCGGTACAAAATTCTAATGATACGCTATTAATTATTTACGGTACGCTGGCGTGAACCATACGAGTTTTCATTATCGTATTTATGGCGTATGATTATGAACGGACTGTATAATGAAGAGTGAACTATAGTTTGGGGTAGAGGTAAAGTCTCACATAACCTATTCAAAGCTACGTACCTATGCTGGTGTAGCCGTAATTTCTTTCTAAAAGAAGGATTCAGGCAATTGTAACTTCTACTACTATAACAAAGATGTCACTATTCCGTTTAGATTTGAGTTATTGCTTGTAAGATGCTCGTCATACTCGATCACTTGTCTAGAATAAGAATCGAATAAATTTTAATAATGATTTCCTTGTAAAATATTTTATTAGATTGGAAATCAATGATTAGTGAGGTGCCATAATTAGCAGAAATCAGCTTACAACTTTATTACTCAGTAGATAGRTGAGTACCCTTTAATTAACAAMGTTATTCTTGATTAAATTCTTGTTGACTCAATGAAAGCATTAACAGAGTAAACCATATATGTATATGGCGAATGATAGTCTATCTTGCATTTTAAAGGCACCATTCCTTAACCATATTTTAGTCAATTCATTGATAATGGCCTCCTTTTAGTGCTGCGCTAGTCTATCTAGCTAGTACGTTCGTTAAGTGGTGAGAACATTGAAGACAACAATCATCCGAAACACTGCAACCTGCTGAGAAAAATGGGAGAAGAAAAAATTGTGACATAATAAGAGATGGATTCTGTATCAAAACAATCATCATCTAAATATCCGCCACAGCTACGTATTCTAGCAAGGATTAGCAAGATTCCCACTGTCGTTACCCTACTACAAGGTGGGTGTAGGGGCAGATACATTGGGAGGATACCTACTACTTCTGCCAAGTGTAGAAGCGGTGCGGTAATGTTTACCCCATGCGTAAACGTTTCATTCTGTGGCGTTTATCCATAAAACTCTTGGGGAAATGTGCTCAATCCCGGGTCTCTGGACAAAGCAAGTCTTAGTTGGCTTAATTCATGGCCGCACTGATTGTACCTTACAACCCATTCCGTTTCCTGTGCTTGGCTAGTAGATGCTACTCTTTGATGGGGGTTGAGACTTGTAGGGCAAGATGTGAGGTCGCGAAATACGTCCCTAGTGAAAATTCTTCAAGAGCTGATAAGAGAGCTTTTTAAGTTAAACACGATTAGCACGGCTGAAAGGGGCTTACTGGTAAAATCCGATCCTTTTCCGTAGGCGTGGGACTCGTCTGGGAAGCTGGTTATTTAGGAGATACTACTTGCCCTATGCTTTACAGTAGGTAGCCGCCCTTCCACGGGTGATGTAACTATTTTTCTGTGACATGAATCAGAGAGGACAAATTTCCAATGACTCTATATTAATTTTGAGGAGACATCCATCTATTGCGGATTATGACTTGCGAATCACATGATATTGGCGAGCAATTTACGTCATCTCTTCAAAATTTTTATCGTGACATTTGCTGTGTGGCATGTAGCGTCATCTTGCTGGAACCACATATTGTTCCATTTGGACCAAAAGAAAGTGGCTATCATTAATCTGTAGTGTACACCATTCAAGGTGTATGGATCAAAGACACCATCACCGCAAAAATCCGCCCCAAACAGTAATTTTTTGTGGATGCATTGCCAGGCGGCGGACCTTGTGCGGGTTGGCGTTATCTCCATTCCGCGAAAAATGCACTTCATTCCTAAAGATGATTTTGCGACCAAAATGGGGGTCTTCTTGCGCAAAATTCGCTAAGTTTAAGTCGAGAGAGTCAAGTCTTTGCGGACGGTGACCGCGTTTTTCTACACACGTTCATAGACACCGGTGGTATTCTCGACCGATCTGGAGCATGGGTGTTGGCTGATTATTCACCGTAGTAGTCGTTTCGAATTTGACCACCACACGTTGGAGACTCAATATTGAAGGGCCACCATGTCCGCCGCAATGTGTCCAACGTTTGCACTAACGACCACTCATTTTTATAATAAAGTTTTATCATTTGGACGTGCTGCTCAATCACGTTTTTTTTAAAGTGCCCATGGGCGGGTGACCTCGTGCGGCCGCTCGGCCAAATTGGCCTATTGTGCCCCCATATGGTTTAGGCCTTCCATTCCAGTTGCACCTGTGAGAAAAAGTGTGCGAGCTGGTCGAGAGTTAGTTTCTCTAGTTTGAGTTCGTTTAATCTCGCGGCCCCAAAGTAGCTCCGCCTCTCCACGTCCCAAGCAGGGCAGCCGGAAAGGAGATGCACGGGAGTTTCCTCCACGTCTCCGCAGCTTCTGCACCGGGGAGAGTTTGTTAAGCCCATGCGAAAGAGGTGTTTGTTCAGTATGCAGTGCCTAGTCAGGATGCCTGTTAGCATCCTTAGCCTGGGCCTGCTCATGGAGACAGCTTTACGGAGCCTATTCTGGTACGGATGAACACCCAGAATTTTACAGTGTCTCATTCCAGTGAGTCCCCTCCAGTGGGACCGGTGTCTGGCAGCGAGCTGAGTTCTGACGAAGGCCTTGACGTAACCATAGGGCTCCTACACGTCGGTTCCGGACCTATGTCTGGTGGCTCACTGGCTGCTCTGGCTAACCCGTCAGCAATTTCATTACCCCTAATCTCGGAGTGGCACCCATCTCAGCGTAACGCTGTAAAGTTCTGCCAGTTGATTCAGCTTGGTGTGGCAGTTTAAAACTACCTCAGAATCAAACTTGACAGCCTGTAATGCCTTGTGCTATCCGAAGGAATTTCCACCACTTCATTCCTATGCGAGGAGGTTAAAATTCCTTTCGCGCACGTCTGAATGGCTATAATTTCGGCCTGGACAACGGAAGGCCAGCGCTCCAGGCCGATGGATTCACCCTGTGACTCCCCATCCTTTCAGATTCCAATGCCAGTGCCATTTCGCGTTTTGGAGGCATCTACAAACCAAAGCTGGAGCCCATGCTTGCGTTTGCGGATGTCGGATAAAGCAGTCTCCCTGGTGGGGATGGGTGGAATTCTGTCCGGCCTAGCGGACAGCGGTGCCGTCTTTTCGATGTAGGTGAAGATGCCAGTATGGTCACCGGTTCTGCCAGTGAGACCTATGCATCCACTGCATTTTAACCTGTAGGCCCGCAGGGCAGCCTCTGACCACAACGTCAGGTGTAGCAGAGGAAGACCAAGTATGGTCTCCATGGCGGCCGTCGGCGTCGAGAACATGGCCCCCGTGATGCCCAAGCAGGCAATCCTCTGAACTTTGTTCAGGGTCCTTACCGCATACCTTAGGTTGGCTTTGTGCCACCAGACCAGTGAAGCGTAAGTTATGGAGGGTGTTATAACCTTCGTGTCCAGCCCATGAATCATTTCAGGTTTCAGCCCCCACGTTTTGCCAAACATTGCTCTGCAGGCCCAGAAGGATCTCATTTGTACGTCAATTTGGCGTCCAGCATGCTCAATCATGTAACTTGTCATGGTGATTTAGCATCAGTCTTTGAATAATAAACAACGAATTTGACAGACGCCGCCGAAACGACATCAACAACATGGCCGCCATAGACTGTCACCATTAACCCAGCCAATTGGAAAATCTAAATTATTTCTGTCCCACTTTTTATCTCCGTCTCAAGGGACCCCCTATGTAGCTAAGTTGTAACGATTTGGCTTCTGTGGTATGAATGAATCAATGAAATTAGATAATATCTGTACCAAGACTGAAATCATCAATAAAAGAATTTTAATTTAATCTAAAAGTATTTCCCCCAGAAAGCTGACAACCACATCTCATTTCCGAAATATGATAAAATTGCGCAATCTAAGAAGAAATCGTTTCAAATATATTGACATATGTATGCGATGTATGCACGTAAATTATATTACAAGGCAAAATCTATATGAAGTCGTCATTTCTAACACGGATGCTGCAACGCTGGTAACGAATAGGAAACATAACGAATATCTAGTTCCTATAAAAGTAAAAATCGAAAGAGTTGCCCTACGCCAGGAAACGTACGGATACCATAAATTGCCGCGAACTTTCCAGAACCAACTATCCAAGTTATATTTGTTCGAGTTAAATTGATAGAACGAGTGCTGCGGAGGCAAACGACGCGACCGAGTCGATTCTATTGAATTATGTTTATAGACACGTTTCGGCAGAATTCTATTCAGCAAACAACAAACGCGTTGAATATGAATTGAAATTTATTAAGCTCCCCTTTATTAAGGGGAGTTTGAGGGAAATGACTCCTTTTACGTTTAGTGTTACACTACACGAAATATTAAACGGTTGCTGGGGGAACGAATATGTTAAAAAAAAATAAAAAAATGGAGACAAAATTCTGCAGTGACAGTTTAGATAATTACCCAAATATGTATGTATGTACGGTATGGTAGGCTGACCTTCACAGTGCCTACATTTAAACGTAAAGCTTGGCGAAAATAACAATTCTTTGAAGTTCTCGTATCTTATCTCATGTATTTAACAATTCTCTTTTCAAGCGTTGTTTCCCCAACTCTGACTGCAATATTTATATAAAGATAATTAATTCTCGCCCACATCTGCTCCAACTCGCTTTTGACCTTTATCATCATCACATACATTCAACCGCGTTGCAGCAGGAAAATTATAGTTTTTTTATTCGGCATCGCTTGTTGTTGTACTAAAGCTATACAGCTCATTCCTCACCGTTTACGATTATTATTCAAACTGGAAATGCTCGCTCGGATCGATTTTCCTAAGGTTGCACGAAATTCATTAAGAGGTATTTTCACCTTCCGCGTGCACGGTTTCGCGCCGGATTATTTCCGCGGAAATGGCTCCATTTGGCGCCCTAGTGCGAAACTTCGCCCGCCATATTTAAGCGCACCGTTCGCGTACGTCGAAAGTCGTAGACGCAACGCGAGTTCGTCGCCAGAATGGCACCTCGTCAGCGTTTATTATACAAATTTACGCCGAATTAAACTTCGTGCATGCGTCGTGCTATATTTGCATCAGTTGATGGCAATTTAGTCGTATTGCGTTGGGGAACATTTTATTTTGGTGGTGGGATTTCTTCGGGGACGTGACTGGATAACTCATGATTATAGAATATTTGCATATGTATTGCAAAGATTTTTGCAAAGGTGCATAGAATAGATCAACATTCTCAGAATCTGCACTCTTCAGTATTCGTGCAATTTTCCATCTATCAGGGAATGTTCTGGTTTTTCAATACATATTAGATTAAAAGTACATAGTAAAGGATGCACCAGTGGTTTTTGCAACTATTGATCAAAACACGGGTATTTGGTCATCACCAGAGCTGTGAGGGTGTTTTAATTTGCCAATTGAACTCATAAGGTCATCTATTCCAAATCCATTGACCCCTACGTCGATAGTGTTTATATTATTATTAGAAAATGCTTGCGGTGCGGAAGCTGATGTGAAAACATTGCTAAAAGAACTCGCAAAACCATCAACAATTAGCTGTGGGTTGGTAAGTGTTACATCGTTGTAAATCAGATAAATGAGACTAAATACCGGTAAAAAAGTAACGGAATCAAAAAGGTAAAAGAAAAAATAATTCTAACCTTAAATTTCAAAACCTATTACCGCAATCAGTAATTACTGCCTTGAGAAATTGGCAGAAACCAGGATAGAAGCACTCGATTCGCCAATCCTAGGGTTTAGCAAATAAAGTAAACATTAAAAATCCAATTCAAAATAAGCAAACTTCAGATACAAATCCTATAATACGATTGGCATTTTAGGGGAAGTGCTATGATACTCAAGGTCAACATTTTTAATAGTTCCAAACTACACCTGCATAAACGTCACCGACTATGAATCTAATTTCACATTTGTGGCCGCCATTGTTTGTATGTGTCATCGACAAGCGGTACTTTGATCTCATAGAATGTATTGACAAGCAGTTTTGATGTTGTTTACACCTAGTTATCACTTCAGGGATTGCAATATCCCAATTGCATAAGAGTGTACATACTTGTATTTCCACGAGGTTAGCGTTTCATAACCTAAAAGGTTGTTGTCTATTCTACAGGTTTAACTGTGAACTTGCGAACCTTAGATTTAAGGTACTTTCTTTTTAACACTGATCAGTGAACAAAACAGGTTTTGTTCACAGGAATCATGTTCTATTTAAAAAAATTGAAGCTGTGATTCATCCCCACTACAACAAGATTTGTGATCATGATCGGTAATCCTCTTTCCCCTGTGGAACATGGTATTTTTATTTTCATTATGTTCAAAACGAACATAACCTCACATTTGTGGCCCCGTTATATCAGTTACCATATGTAAACAAATCACGCTCACCTTTTGTATGTTCTTTTTGCAATACTAGTTGCTGAACATGTTCCTAATAAAATCATCATCAATCATGATTTTATAATCATGATTCAGAATTTTACAAATAGAAAGTAGCTTTAGTCGCAATGCAGAATTAGTATCCTTGAGTTTGACAGGTGAATGGGTTAAAGATCAATAGTTTGGAGTAGTTCCTCTAATTCTGTTGGATACCTATGCAGGATTCGAAAATCATCTGCAAGCATCTATTCATTGTTACTTTCAGAGAATTTTCCAAAGTTGTGTACCACTGTACGAACGTCAGTTTTAGTTGAATTGTGGATGGTGCGTCGATCAGGTATTCTTTCATTTACTGCGATTTGTGTGATTATCCTTAATCCTTTAGACTTCAAACTTCTTGGGGAAAATTTAGTATTTTCTTGAGAACTATGGCTTTAGCATCAGCTGTTTCTGAGGACATTTATTTGAGCTGAAGAACCAACCGTCGGGCCACAACTACGTTAAAAGGGTATTATCAACAAATAAAATAGTGAAGGTGCTGAGGTTTTCCTTGTTAAGGTCCAGTAGGAATTTAATGTCGCTCTAATGGCTGAAAAAGAAAGATATTTTTTTGATTGGCTTAGCTTTGCAGTGTTGATCTAGGTTTCTCGCCAAATTGCTCAGGTCTATTGAATCGGGTTACCAGTAATTTCTTCGTTAGACTATCGTCATAGTCTTATCTTATCTTATCTAACGTTCCTAGTGATCTAATATTCACATAAATGTAATGTGTGCGTCTAAATTCTAATTCTAATCTATCTGACTTTTAGGTAGCGTCAGAAATGGTTATATTACCGCTAGATATTTTCCCACTCTTACACTCTTTTGCTGCCAATATTTTCGTTTTAGTTTTTAAATCTTGATTCTTTGGCTCACTTCGTTTTCGCTCTTCTTGTAATTCTTCGATATATCTTGAGGGATTGTATAGTTTGAAGAGTTAATTCTCTGCGGTTGCTTTATGGTACCTTGAAGACCTCCAGAAGTCAATTGTTTGCTGATGAGGTCTCTCGTACGTTCTTAAAGCGGCCGAATCAAAATTTTCATTGCGATTGAATGGGTAAATTCCAACTTGTCTAAATCAATTCCTAAGCATCCTTCAATGCTTGGCTAGTGAGCTCAAAAAATTGAAATTTCTAAATTGATATGCCTTGCAAGATTACTAAATTTTAAATTTTATCAATCAAGATCATTAGCTATATAGAGAGGGGTTGGGGCAATTTTAGTACGGCTCTCTTATTAGTTTGTATCAATTGAAAAGTAAACGAATATTCATATGAAAATTGTGGTCATCGTGTATTACTAGAACTGATCTTGCACATTCTAATGCATGCAGCCTAGTCGTGCCAAACTAAAAGCATTCGTCTGTATTTTCATTAAACAAATCTTATGCAGAAATGGCTGCCAACATTGTGTTCTTATCTAGATGTTATCTTTTACCTGAAAGACCAGATAAGTTTGCTTCCACAAATATTGTTTTGCCCTTTTTGAAATCTTCAAAATGAAAACTCCAAAGCTTTACTCTCTTACACCATCTTCGTTACGGGCTCTTAATTAAGTTGCAAATATTGGAAAAAATAAAAAATCTCTACAGAAGTCAGTACGTCCTAACGATTGGGTAAACTGCTACAGTTAAACTTAATACGTTTTTTTGATTAAAAAACTGACATTTCAATTTTTTTATACAAATATAAACTACTAAAAAATAGATACCCACATCTACGAAAGATACCATCCAACCTAAAAAAATAAACACCTCAACGTCACCAACCCCGTACGCACACGCCTTATCAGCGTAAGCCAATATCGTTAGCGAACCCGGGCATCTTTCCACGCGGATCCCGTAGACCTTCCTTATCGCCGTTGAGGGCATCGTTCTATAATTTTCCCGTCAATTCTGCACGCACACTGCCGTCCTCTCGACGATATTGCATAATATCAATTCGGCACCACGTCGTATCACGTGGTGCACGTTCTCGTAGGCAGATGTCGTTAACTTCGCAGCCTCGTAACTTTTTCACGTTTCCCCCTTTCAACGGAATAGAATGGACCGATTGGGGTGATTGTATCCTGACAGGCCGTTCGCCCCTTACGGCGGCTATTCTGGTTGAAAAATCGCCGAGAAAGGCGTGCGGATATTGTTATGTATTATTGGAAGAATTTATTTAAAGAACGGGATTGTCGGATAGATAAGATGGCGCTCTAGAATTCCGGTTAGATCTTTTATACGTGGCGTATAGCTAAGATACAATGCACAGGGAATCTAAAGAATTAATAAAGTTGTTTGACGATGTTTTAAAATTAGATTTTGGAGGTACTCGTATACAGATCAGCCTCTCTAAGAATAAAAGCATGTATTTGCTTCGCAAAGCTCATGTGATAACGTGATTCGAATAAGGGTACCGTATATCTCATATACCTTAAGCAGATTTAGTACGATTTTCCTTTCTAGATTGTTATTCTTCCTTTGTAGAGAATACAAATAAATCAGCCGATATCTACGACGACGAAATTGCGAAAAGCTTCTCAAGCAAGTAAATTGTTATTCTATATACCGTAAACTCCAAATTAGACGGCGGGAGTCGTTTTTAAAAACATATACGCCCACTTATCGTTGTACAGTGGACGCCTTCTTAACCGACTTCCCTTCAACGGACCGTAGGCTTTAATTAAATTGTACAGTTAAAAAGGTATTGGTGGATATGGATCTCTTCAGCAGTTTATAAGATTATAAAGTACCAAAAAATATGGACTTATAAACAGTAATTACAAAAGACAAGTGCAAATTAAACAATTCAACATATAAACTGTTAATAATACTTTTTCGTTAGGTCCTGCTATTTGCAAGTCAAAAGATGATAACCAATCCACAAGCAAACCAGTTTTCTCTGGTTCAGAATTTCGAAGCAACATTTCTTCCAGTTTCTTTCCCAAATTTTTGACATGTTCATCGTTCGAAAGATAATCGTGTTTATTCAGTTGATTATAGTAATCTTCATAGGGCCAAGCACAGTGTCTGGTTCACATTTAATAGATTTATTATTTAGCTGAAGACATTGCTTTAAATTTAATACAAGCAAGCAGTTTGTATCATGTGCCATGTTCAATATATTAGTTGCAATTGTGAGTCTTTTCAGTAAAATGATCTTTTCTAAATAAAACTTGAAAGAGTTGCTAGTGATTGTTTCTGATACCCAGACTTTAGTAAAGTTAATGGTGGAACCGTTCCCAGGAAGTCAATAATTTTATCCGTCAGTTGCTATAGCCAAATAAAAAAGTACGTGAATACATACAAACAAAAAAAATTAGAGTGTAGAAAAGGTTCCAGTAATTATTGTAATCGTAATTTCTTTATTTATATTATTACAGCAAAAAAATGCGTTATTGTCCTACCTATTTTGGCGATATTTTTGCTCTTGCTCTTTTTTTCTTTATTTTGATATTATGTCAACCAAATTTCGCCGCCAATTGCACCTCTTCTATTTTAACTGTAAACTACTGGAATTCCAAATGATTCAATGAAAGGTACAAGTTGCAAAGCTTCTAATTTTTCAACGACAGCATCAACTAATCGAGGAGCATTCGAACGAATCATACGAAGTTTTAACCAATCTGGAATTAATAGTGCTTCTTCCGAAGTATCTATAAGGTAAGCTTTGGGCTGCTCCTCATTTAGAGGAAACCATATATCTAAAAGAGCCTCAAAATGCTCCGAATTTTCCACAGGACCGTAATTTAGAAGTATTATGGAAGAGTGTACGATCAGTATTTGTAAAGTACAATGTTCATCATTGTCCCATGAGACAACCACTTGATCTTGATTCTCAGACCAATAAAAAGCATCATCCGTTGGTTGCCTAGTTCTTTGCAGGTAAACAAAGAACAGTATTTTTAGATTTCACTCTCATTAGCAGCGATGAGACGACTGGAAGTCACCACATACATCCATGGAAAAAAGTGGTTGGCCAGTTTCCATATAACAGGAAATGGTCCAAACTTTACTTTTCTTGAGTGTACCTTTGCCGCTGATAGGTCGATCTCTGGACTAAATTATAGAATTAGAATTGAATAGAGGGTGATGTTGCGTGAATTGCTGCAATAGCAAATAGTTGGATATCAGGTGTGCCAGATTTTCGTCTTCCGTCCAGCAAAACCTGCAGTCGCTCTTGTGTTTCAAACCCATCCTTGTCATGTGTTCTCCAAGGTGACAGTGCCCTGTGAGAAAACCCATAAGTAGTTCATTCTAGCTTAGTTCTAGCAAAGCCCTTGTTCGTTGCTTATTGAAGCTTCCAAGGAGTACCTTGGAATATCTCAGACCAGGAAGATTTTCCCAGATGGTTGGTCTGAGTTTCTGCTCCCTATCCTTGACTTCTCCTTCATAGATGCTCATCCTTATTCCGCAAAATGGTTCCGGGCCCACAAACGATGTTGTGGCGGCCTTATTTGCTAATAAATTAGCTCTCTCGTTGCCACTGATTCCAGTATGTCCTGGTACCCAGTATAGTGCAACTCCGTTCTCCCTGCCTAGATTGTTTAATTTTTATAAGCATTTCCAGAATAATTTCGATCTTATGGTGTTAAAGCCCAGCGCCCTTATAGTTCCTATTAAGATTCAGTTGAGCACATCCTCCAATAGCATTCATCTCTGTCTGGAAGACGCTGGGGTAAATTTGCATTAGCTCTGAGTATTTGTTACCTGGTCCAAATACTCCTTTACCTGTTCCTTCATCAATCTTGGAACCGTCCATATACCATTTAATGGTATTTGTCTTTAGGGAGTAGGTGCATCGTTCTCCTTTCCATTATCCCTTGTTGCTTAGCTTCGTGAGAAATTTGACTAATTTTGGTGTTGGATAATGCACCAACACATCCTGAAAACATTAAGAGTGAAAAGCAGACTGGAATAAAATGTCTTTTTCTTCGACCAAATCTAACAAGTATCATCCAACCAATGCATCAAGGAGTGATCGAATGTCTTAAGAGACGCGATTGGAGATACTTACTTGAGGAAATCTAAAACGAAATTAGAGCATCAATGCTTTGAAAGGCATAAGCATAAATGACGTCATTTTTATGGTGGTAAAACCTTTTAATGAAATACAAAGTTCAACATTCGTAAAATCTTGGAGAAAAGCCTGGCCTATGGCCTAACATAGAAAAAATTATTGAATCCAGTTCTTATCCTGATGAACCAGGTGAACGACTAGCAAAAACCCCCTGCCTCGAATGATATTCAACTGCAGGATTGTCAAGAATGGGTTGTTGGAGGTTGAAATTAAAGAAAATCATAGATTTTTTCTATCCGACCTACGGCTCGTCCCCGTCCTCATCGGTTAAGAGACCTTCTACTGTAGTAGTCAGACTGGTTTCTTGCAAGTTTATCCCAACCAAATACGAAGCTTTTTTAATGCTGCGCCGACTTACTCCCACCGCTCGCCATCTAATTTGGAGTTTACAGTGTACATATCTTCTAGCGCTGTTTATATCGTGTTTTTCTAAGAAATTTAACTTCAGAATTTCATAAAGCATGCATATTTATCTTATACCTAGCGACATGATCGTATTAACTCGCGTAATTGCTTGTGA
>ML218749.1:0-32915 GCA_004785975.1 Popillia japonica
TGTTTATTTATCAAATACCACGCACAACACTAAATACAAATAAATTTTACTTATTTACTGATCAACACTCCGAGCTATAATGAAGTAAATGACATTAAAATATACATTTTGTTTGGAGTTATAAACTTAAAACCCTTCTTCGCAGTAGTAATAAAGTGAAAGCATTATAAATAGGATTTAGCCAGTAAAAATTCCCGGAAATCTTGTGCACAATGAATACGTGTAATAAAAGATTTACACATTACTACATTCCTACCGTTTCCGTATTAATTAACTCATAGTTATTTCCTATGATGTTTTTCACAATATACGGTCCTTTATACGGCAATACTAATTTAGCACATACATATATCCCTATTTCCTCTTGTAACTTGCAAATTTCTTACTAATACCAAATCCCCTACTTTAAATTTGACTTTCTTCCTTATTTTTCTATTCATCCTTTTATTCCGTCTTCTCCAGTATTTAGTTAAGTTTTCTTTTACCTTTTTTAAATCTTGTATATACGAGTTTCCTTCTTCTTCCCACGGTCTTTCCGCTTTAACACCAGTCATTATATATTTAGGTGTTTGTAATGTGATTATATTTGGTACATTATTTATATATCCTTCTACCAGTCTTATATATTGATCCCATTCTATGTGTACTCTATGTGACATAATTCTTATAAATCTAATCACCTCTTGTATGTGTCTCTCTGCTAGGTTAGATTGTGGATGTCTTATACTACTGTACCATACTTTAATTCTTCTTTTCTTCCAGTATTCTCTAAATCTATCGTTATTAAAGTATGTTGTATTATCAATTAGTATTATCTTAGGTTTTCCTACCTCTTCCATATATTCTTCTAATCTATTTATAGTTATACCAGTATTACACTTTCTTGTTTCATACAATTTAACATTTTTCGAGAAAACATCCACCACTACTAATAGAATGTGTTTATTTTCATTCTCTGTGCTGATTAAATTACTAATATAGTCTATAGCAATCACATTTCTAGGTTGTTCTGCATTTATATTTCCATGTTCACTATCATTATGATAATTTTTACTCTTGGCATATTTACACAATTCACATTCATTAATTGTTTTCTTTACAATATCATAATCTTTTTTCAATAATAATTTTCTCTTAACATTAACCCGGTTTTCCTTGCTCCACTATGTCCATACTCTGTGTGTAAATTCTTTCCCACTTCGTCTGTTAATCCTTCATCTACTACATACAACTCCTTACCATTAATCTCCTTAATAATAAATCCATCCTTTAACCTATAACCTTTATAATTCCCTTCTTCTATCTTCTTTCTACATTGCATGCAATGTTCTTTACTTTGACTATTTCGTATTACCTTTCCTGAATATAATCCCTCCATATTTTTCATTTTATTACTATTTTCTTCCTTCTTCTCATTTATTTGCACTTCTATTTCCTCTCCCTTCTGCTTCATTCGCTAATTCTTTTCATTCATTCTTACTTCCATTCTTGACGTAAAATACTCAAGCATCTCCTGTAATGCCTGTTTTTTTTCTTGTTTATCTTTTTGTTTCTGTAGCTCTTCCTTAGCTTTCTTTTTCTCGTTTCCGCATTAAATCTTCCATAAATTTCTTCATTTCTTATACTACAGTACTCATACTTGGTATTGTCATTCCTCGAAGTTCTTGCACGTCCCCTTGATTAATTTGTTCCCTTCCTGTATTTGATCTACTTCTCCCTCTTCTGCTATTACTCATTTTGTCTACTGATTTTCCTGTCCCACGTTGTTGATCGCCAATATGCAATGATAATACTAAATAACTTTTTATATTTCCTTTTTTAAAATTACGAGCACGTTTATTACGAGCAACCATACAACAGTCTTTTATTTCTATGAAACAAAACTAACCGTTGCTTAATGCGTGGCAATAAGAGTATCGATTTGGTAAAAAAGAATGATTGTTTCTGGTGTTTTATATTAAATTAATCAATTGCATTTGAATAAAATACGAATTTAAAACATATTTAGTAATTCGTTGTTAAAGTAGAGTATATTTTAAACATGCTATCGTAATCAGTACCTAGTTAAGCAAATGAATTTAAATATGACATGATATTAAATGATTCAATTGATTGAAATGATTCGTTGAACCGAATCATTTAGATGATGGAGAGTTACTGAGTCGGACTGCCTACCTCTACTGTCAGATAGCCAGCGATGAACAATTTCGACATGTACTTTAATCATTATCATTAATCTTAGAAAAAGAAATAATAATAATAAATAAAATATTTTTTTTTCATTTTTTTATCAAACCTACATACGCTAATGTTTAACGATATGTACGTAGAATGACACTCTTTCAATTGGTATAGTCGAAAGGGGGTGTTGCCATTTAAAAAAATTATCAATGAGGTCATATATCTCAAATGACGATTACGTCACAAATATGGGTCGTATGTCGAAAAGTGCCTTTGTTTAAAACAAAACCAGCGTGGAAGGATTTTTTCGAAAAATTCTCAATTTCAGAACGAATTTATTCGTTACTATTCGAAAGCACTGTATAGAGCTTATACACGGTGTCCACAAAAGTGCGGACAAACTTCAGGTAGAGCTATTCTCTCTTTAATTCTGAGTCGATAAACTTAATTGAAAAAAGTTGTATGGTCCTTCCTCAAACCACAAGAGCACCTGAAAGAAAGTATAAATTTGGCAACATCTAATCCGACAAATACGTGACAGTAGTCATCTATTTTGATTTACGCAGATTAGTAAAAGTATTATGCGAACTTAAGAGATTATTAAAATTAATAAATATTCGTATAAAAACTTATAGGAGTTGTTCGCCAGCCATTTACGGAAATCCTTCTCGTATTTCCAGTTTCCCTGACTGCCTTAGGATTTTCGTCCACTCATAAATGAAAATTATGGCTATTATAAAACCCATCTCTCGTCAACAAACATTCATCGCTCCAGAGAACATCCAATAAGAAGTTTGGTTCAGATTGGGTTCTCTCTAAAATACTATTGCAGAACGTTCTTCTGTGCACATTATCATTAATGTACATACAAGGATTGCACTTTTCGTGCATGAAATGGACACGAAAGACTCTGATAGTGCTAAATGTACTGTGGTTTTACTAGGAATGTTCAGTTCCCGGACTATTTGTCTTGTGCTGGACGTTGGATCTTTATGGACGCTCTTTAGGTGTACCACTGTTGCGATATTTAGATATAAATGTGCCAGTGATACAGTCTTCGGAATGTATTGGTAGATGGCTGTCGCGGTTGTAAGTACCTTACTTAATATTCTGCTTTTGCCCTATTTGCATTGCCGTTGCAAAATCCGAAAATCATGTACATAGGTACATATTAGCGTATTATTCAAAACTAAACATTCTGCACTTGTACCAATGACAAACGTCAAACATCGATAGCTAGTTTTTAAAATCAAACAAGCAACCCTTTCCTACCACGTTGTCAAATGTACTTACTTTAGAAAAATGCAATTAAAAATCTGTTAAAAAATTGAAAATAGTAGTGTAATCGATTAGCTACGTTTATGCAGTTTGCACAATTACGCGTTCAAATTAGTATACACAGTATTGGTTACTCGTTTGCAAAATGGTCACTTAGGACACTCTGTGTATAGGAAACCCACGCATACGGATCGATATCTTCACGCCAAATCGCATCATCATCCAGCCCAAAAACAATCGGTGATCAGCTCCCTTGTTCATCGAGCATTTTCGATTTCCCAACCCGATAATATCAACCAAGAGTTGAAACACATCAAAACCGCGCTTCTTCAGAATGGATATAGCTCCAGCAACATACAGAAAGTCATAAACAGGCACTGTCATCCACGAATTCCTAAAAAGACACCAGAAACTAACAGTCATCAAATTACCACCGTTCTCCCCTACATTCACGGCGTTACTGATCATATCGGCAGAATTCTTCGTAAGAAAAACATCAAAATCACTTTCAAACTCTTTAACAAAATCTCGCAAATTCTTTCCTCAGCCAAGGACGCCCGTCATGCTCTCTCCTGTAAAGGCATCTACAAAATTCCCTGCGATTGTGGTTCAGTATACATTGGCGAAACTGGACGCTCAATTCAAACCAGGATCAAAGAGCATCAACGATACGTTAAGACGCGGTCTTCAGCGCATTCAGCCTTAGCTAAACATTTCCTCGATACGGGTCACAAAATTTGTTTTGATCAGACATCTGTCGTAAGTAAGTCACAACACTATTTTCCTCGAAAGATAAGGGAAGCGATCGAGATTAAAAAACATCCTCAGAATCTCAATCGCGACGATGGATACCAACTCTCTAACATTTGGAAACCGGTCCTTTCCGCTTCAACGGCCAGTGTTCACTGATCCGCATCGCTGCACAGTCGTATATATACCCCTGTAATTCGATCTTTCCTTGTCAGAAAGTTTTCGCCTCTAGCGTGGTTGACACGTCGAGTTACCGTGACCTTCTGACGCCCCTCACCTACCAGAAGGTTGTCGCCTCTAGCGTGGTTTACACGTTGAGTTACCGTGACCTTCTGGTACCCCACCTCTTTGCTCCTGAAGAAGCCGCTTACATTAGTGGCGAAACGTCGAGTTTATTGTATATCTTGTGCATTTTATTTTTATTTTGTACTGTATATATTTTACTACCATGTCACGGTCAACACCCGGAAACCCTCATTATAAATAAGATATAGTTTCATTGTTACATTCATTCGTTAGTTTCACTTTAGATATAAGAAGTTAGCTAAAGATATTATGAAGGATGACATGAGGATATTTGATAAAATAAAATACGGAATAACATTAGTTAGCAAATTTAAGTTCATTGTAGGTTAAATTATAAAATAAGATATTGACTTTATTCCATATATGTATGTAGTTATGTTCGAATTGTGGATGCGTATTTCAGTTAAAAAAAACCCGCAAAACATTTGATTGATTTGAGCTAATTGTAATTAAAAAAAATTAATTAATAATGCGTTCAAAATATCCATTTCCTTGTTGCATGTGGCTTGTGGCGTAAGCCAACACAAGTAGCTATCTGTATTTCACGCTTGTTTTGTCGTAATTATTCGTCAACCTGATAAATATAATATAATAACTCCTCTCTTGTGTATAAAACTTGCATGTAGACTAAATCTATTTTCATACATAAAAATCCAGGGTATTATGCTTGGGTGACCTAAATTACCATGTACCAGGACCACCTCGACCAATTTATCTTAGATAATTAAAGTTAACATAATATCGGACAGCAATTCCGAAATGTGAGGGTACTCCATCCTCGTCAAACCAGATGTTTAAACGAGCGTTTAGTCGAACATCCTCTAAAAGACCTGACAGTTCGTTAATTTGAAAAAATTTTAACATATATGTTTATTTTCTTTAGAATTAGATTTTATTACGCTACGAGTACGTTAACATATAAATGCCTGCAACTTTGAAACAAATAGCAGTGGGTTACTTGATATACATAAGTTTATTTTATACATCCAAAATTTGAACATGTACATATGTATATTCATCATTCGTCAGTATGTATACGAATTTATATACAGGGTGACGCATCAGTCCGTGGAAGCTCGATATATCCAACAGTACAAAAGTTATTAAAAAACATATGGAGCAAAGGTGTAGGTATTCTTAAGCTTCATATCTTAAACTTAGTTGCACGTATACAAGGTGTTTCATAATTCCGTGCCAGACCGAACTTATATTTTTTTAATAAAACGCTATACTTTTTGCATTTTTAAAATCCGTTTACTTTTGCGAGTCTTCTCATATAGTGAGGTTGGATCTATTCCGCGTATTTAAAAAGTTATGACCATTTTTTACGTCTAAATTAAGGTAACTAAAGCAAGGCGTACTATTAAGAAATATACATCTTTTATTTAATTCTACTTCATCGGACACTCAAAAATAATAAAAAACTATGATAGTAAAGGTTACATACAAATCCATCATTCAAAAACTAAAAGTTTATTAACTGGCTAAAACTACATACAAAATACTATAGTACTACACATTATAATACATTATAAGGGATCCAATTGCCAACGTTGTTGATAATTACTTCACATTGGGCATACTTTCCACTAACTGCTCTGCATTAGATGTTTGAAGAGAACACCGTATTTGCGAACATGGTGAGATAGCTGTTTTGTGCAATCCATGGTTACTACACCATTTTCATGTTTCTCATCTGTCTAAAGACGGCTGCGATGTTTTGGGTTCTTATCTTCTACTAGTGTTCAAATATTATTTGAACTTTTTATTATAACCACTTTTTTACCGAGCTCTCTGTTTTGTACAACTCAATAACCATTGTGGCGTTTAAGTTGCTACTGAAGATGTCCCAACCACAGCCGCGCGTTCTTACTGGACAAACTGTACATAATAGTAAAGGTTACACACTTTTGTCTAAAAAAAAACTGGATCAATACTACAGAAGATTTAAAGTTTGAGTTGAGTTTAATGACCACTCGCGCAAATTTATACACGCCTCGGGTAATCATAAGGTCTAGTGTATCGTTTATCTTGAAGAAATGAAACACTTTATTTAAGAAACAATTGTAAACTTGATAGTCTAGCTATCTGAATAGTAAGTACATAATATTCGAAATATCGTATGCACTAGATATGGTAATATTTCTTTGACAGGGAAAACAAATGAATTCATTAATAAAAATACTAATAACTAATAAATAAAAAAGATGTAAATAATCATGATTAAAAGTGCGTTTACTGCTACTGAGTACTGTTTTTGTTTTACAAAAATCAAAATATTATCAGAATAGAATCATAATTTAGATAACTGAAGGTATGAAATGCAGTTGTGCAAAAACGTTTTAATCTTGAGAAGTTAGAACATGACTATTAATACAGCGCCAAAACATTTCAATTTCATTGCCGCACTACATTCCAATAATGGAATATCTTCTAAGTCATTAGTTGAGTGTTAACTGTATAAACATTGTAAACGATAGAAAGAAAATTATAAAGGAAATGAAAAAAGTTGAAAAGTATTTCTTTAAGTAAAAGAAGTACCATCTAGAAGTTCATGTACACTCCTAAGGATTCTATAGAGCACTAAGCATTGAATTCTGAGCATAGCCAATACATACATCCAAACGCATTTCCTTTAAAATAGAACTTTCTCTGCGTTGCCGGGATGTTGCACTATTGATTGAAACCATTCAATTGATTTCATTTCCGATTTGGAAAGCTTGAATCCTCAACCTTTTCATCTTTTCCGATTTCGAAAGGTAAATTCTTTCCAAATCTGGAATGAACTACATGTTGCTTGTACATAGTTTCAATTAATCTTTCAGTTTGTTCATTACTATTTAGGTCAAAATATTTGCAAATTTCAGAATAGTGTTTCATTCTTAGTTTGTTTTTGGTTTTGCTTTCTACATTTGTTTGAATGTCTTCACTTTTAAAATGTTGTATAATCACTATTTAGAATATTTTGTTAAAAAATGCGGTTCAGTCCCATTGTAATACGGTGAAACGGCATAAATTTCTTATTACCTATGGTTTACAGTAAAGACTGAAGTTGTGGCATTTCTAACATGCTCTCTATATTGAACTTCTTGAACGTGCAATCGGCATCCGTAGAAGAGAAACACATAAATTACTACTGTTTTAAAAAACTGTAATTTTTTCTGAAATCTCAGTTTAGTTAACAGAAATTTGACTACTCTGTTAACTAAAAAGATACCTAATTCATTTTTTTTTATTTTCTGTATGAATTATATACAAACTTATTTTGTTTTATATTCCTAATAATTATTATAAAAACAAATTTCTTCTATCACGTCCGGTATTATAAACAAATGAAATTCATATTGATCATACAATATTAACACTTACTAACTAAGGATATGTTACTCTGGGACGAATTTAGAAAGTCTTTCTTTTCACTTTTCTTTTATATTGGAATGAAAAACATTCCGAAATTAAAGTCCAACCGTATTTAGCCCTGATAGCGTTTTTCAATAGTGGAAATATCCTGATGAAATCTTTCCCCGGCTCGACACTAACATCGCCAAGATTGGGGGAAAGAAGTTCAGTTGCGAATGCAAGAAAAGTATTTTAAGACCCATATATTACAGCCTAATGCATGGTAACTTCTAAGAAGTTCACTAACAATTTCACACACACTTTTAAATGCATCGCAAGCAGTCCGTTCTAAATCGCTCAAGAGACTTGGTACTTGCAGCTTCCGAATGAGGAACTGGGCGAGTGACAGAAGGTAAATTAGGATAGGCAATTTTATCCTTATTTTTACTGGAAAACCCGAAGGTCTTTGTACAGCAAAAGTAGCAGTCTATCGAATGATGCTTTAGTTCTCGCCAAATCATAGGCCTACCAAATGGCATAGCTATGCTCTTACCTTCTACCCAGCTCCTCAAAGTAAAAGCGCATCGTGCACAGACATTGTTAAGGGTGTAATATTTCGTCTATGCCGTTGAACGGTGAATTCTTCACATATATAACAAAAACTGTTAGGATTGTTTACACACATACGGGACTTTGAGAATTCAAAAAACGTTTAACTAATGTTACTACCATACATTGAGTCAATTTGAGTCGAATAACATGTCTATAGGGTCTTATATAAACTCACATATGCACAGATCTATTAATTCCAGGATTTGATTGGTTCTAGAGAAAAAAGGAAGTGGATTAACGACTATGACGTAACAAATGATAATAACTTAATAGTTTCGTTTAACTTACTAATAAAAAAATATCTTTAGACATAATGTATAGTACGTTTAATACACATATGTATAAAAAAAAACATATCTCAGAAACCTGATAGCCAAAAACCTGTTGACTAGTGATAATCATCATCCGGTGGTTAGAATCAGCTGGAATTATTCGGATTAGCTCATTTTCTGCATGTATTAAGTTCTAATCTATTCTGTACAGGGTGGGCAAATAAGCGAGGTAAGCGGCTGTATCTCAGAAACTAATGATCTTAGAGCGTTACGGTAAAAAATTTTATAGGTAAAGTGGGCAAGGGAAAATACTGGAAATTATTTTCAAGTTTCCAAGATGGCCGCCAGTGGGCGTTTCCACCATCTTGAATTACATAAAGTTACGTTTCTCGCGATTTTGCCCAATGAATGTAACAAAAAAGTATTAGCGTTTTAATGTTAACTTAAAGCCAAACATTTTTTGTAAAAACAATTTTCCTCTATCTTTCGAAATAAAGTGGTGGGGGGTATTTGAATGTTGTTTTAAATAAATGCCTGTAACTTCGAAACGGCTTAATGGATTTGGATAAATGTGGTATCATTGAAAAGAGCATTTCTTAGGCTTTTAGGTTTCTCGTAATCATGACAGTTGTGACCTACACGGCCGCCGATAGAGGGCGTTATTCGATATTATAACCAAAATATTGGATTTTCTCAAAAAATTTAAATGCGATGATATGACTTTTTTTAAACTAGAAAATAGACAAATGACCAACCAATAAGCCTGCGCAAGCCGCATCTTAATACCTTTTTTCTAACTCAAATTATTAAAAAAAATACTAAACCAGGAAAATTCATATATCCCCATTTAAAAATGCATCGCTTGCTTTCGATAAGAAGGCAAGTAGTAGGCAATGGAAATAAAAGACAAACTCCTCTCTAAAATATTCACAAGAAATGACAGTTTATGTGGTGTGATTTTAAGTCACACATTTCCGTATTTGTAAGCGATTCTCCTTTTAAATAAAGTTGTGGTCCTGGAAAGGAGCGATTTTGAAAAAGATTAATGCCTTCTGTGTTCAAATTGCCTTCCGTCATATTCCACACATTGTTCCAGTCTTTCTTGAGTTGACAGAAGCAGCCTCGATTTCTACTACTGATAGTTGACGAATTGAGTTTCGAATTCTGTTTTCCATATCCATTCGAGTTTGAAAAACAATGTCTTTTAAGCGTCCCCACAAGTAGAAATCAAGACATGTCAAGTCGGGAGATCTTGCTAGCCAAGGAAATAGGCTTCCCTTTCCTATCCAGCGTTCTCGAAAGGTCCCGTTAATATGGTTTCGGACATTAATTGAATAATGTGCCGGACAACCATCTAATTGCAGAAACATAGTTCTCCTAGTTGCGAGTGGCACATCTTCCAACAAAATCGGCAAGTCGTTGTTCAAAAACTCTAAGAAGCGGTTACTAGTTAAAGCTTGATCAAAAAAATAAGGTCCAATAATTCTGTCCCCAATGATACCGCACCACACATTTAGACTCCAGCGCCCTTGGTGCTGCACTTCTCTTAACCAATGCGGATTTTCAGCGGACCAATAATGCATGATATGACGGTTTACTCTACCATCACTACTAAAGGTAGCTTTCCGTTAAGAAATTTCTGTTTTCCTCAAGCATGCCTAGCATCCATTGACAATAATTTAATCTATTATCGAAATCTTGTTCATTTAGCGCCTGGTGCAAGATTATGTGGTAAGGATGTAATCTAAAAGTAAAAAACAACATATGCGTAAAAATAATATAATCAGAATAACACTGAATTGTGTATTTGAGAGTATGTGCTAAGATACATACTTGGAATTATTTACCTATAATCTTTCAAAATATTTCTAACAGTTGTTCGTACTTTTCCCAAGTCTAGAGACAATGTTCTAGTTCCTACATGTTTATCAAATACTAACATTCTCCTCCCGTAATGACGGCGATCTGGATACCGTGTCGCGTACGTCTTATAGCTGTATTTTGAAAACACTCAAAATAAATCGCAATGATGTCAACGGCTTCATTTTTTGTGAGAGGCATTTTGATTAAAAAGTACTCAAATTATACGCAATCAACAATATTGGGCTGCGTGTAACAAAAGTTTGACGTTAATTAGCAATATTTTTGTTAAGCGATTGTCGTGTCCATGGCCTACTACTTGCCTTCTTATCGAAAGCAAGCGATGCATTTTTAAATGGGGATATATGAATTTTCCTAGTTTAGTATTTTCTTTAATAATTTGAGTTAGGAAAAAGATATTAAGATGCGGCTTGCGCAGGCTTATTGGTTGGTCATTTGTCTATTTTCTAGTCTAAAAAAAGTCATATCATCGCATTTAAATTTTTTGAGAAAATCCAATATTTTGGTTATAACATCGAATAACGCCCTCTATCGGCGGACGTGTAGGTCACAAGAGTCATGATTACGAGAAAGCTAATAGCCCAAGAAATGCTCTTTTCAATGATACCATACTTATCCAAATTCATTAAGCCGTTTCGAAGTTACAGGCATTTATTTAAACCCCCCACCACTTTATTTCGAAAGATAGAGAAAAATTGTTTTTACAAAAAATGTTTGACTTTAAGTTAACATTAAAACGCAAATACTTTTTTGTTACATTTATTGGGAAAAATCGCGAGAAACATAACTTTATGTAATTCAAGATGGTGGAATCGCCCACTGGCGGCCATCTTGGAAACTTGAAAATAATTTCCAGCATTTTTCCTTGCCCACTTTACCTATAAATTTTTTTACCGTAACTCTCTATGATCATTAGTTTCTGAGATACAGCCGCTTACCTCGCTTATTTGCCCACCCTGTACATTTCTAACAGTTGAAATTTCTAGAAAGGAAATATCATTATCTACTTCTTGCTCTGTCGTAAATGTAATGGAATCAAATCTTGTGTTTAGTTTTTAGTTCGAGAAAATCTTAGGTTCGATTTGGTAGTACCAAACACGGCAAATATACCATCAACGTACCTCAGTGAGACTGAGAATACATCCTTTTTCAGTGAGTTCCAAAATTCACGAATAAATTTGCAATGAAAAGGGATAACGGATTTCCCAGTACCTTCTTTATGTTTGTAACACATGCCATTACTTTGGAGCCGACTTTGGGGCATGCATTACGAGGTTAATCTTCTGGTATGAATGGCTCGGGGAAATGAGTATACGTCAAATTAAATGAGTATTTCACTTTGTTTCAACTCAGTATGATTAATATTTGAATAAGTTCAATTAAATTTTAAAAGTTATGTTACTATCCCAAATGAATAGCAAGGAAACAAGGAAGAAACTGATATTAAGACCTAGACTTCATAACCAAAAATATTTACAACATGTATCAATAAATACTAAAACTGAAAGCAACTAAAAAGTAAACTAACACTGAAATTGACATCTTTTGCTATGCAAAATGCCTATCAGGACGGTTCGTACATTTTAGGTTGGGTTATTACAAATACCAGTAAATAAAAAGGTTTTTATTAGATACAAATTAAAGTTACATTTTCTATATAATTTCATACATAATTGCCAATATCATTGAAACAGTTCGATGGACAACTAACTTTATAATGCTCTTTCCATAGAAGTTTGCCAACTGTAAATTATGTCAATGAAGCTGTAACACTGTCATACAGCTACCCATTGCTGTTAAACTGTTAGCTCCCATGCCATTTCTTAGTGTTAAAGAAAAGATGATAGTTGGTATGAGTGAAATCACGGTAGTAGGGATGATGTTACAACATTTAAGAAAACGCCACTTTATTTAGATGTTTTTATTGTATGGAAGTTAAAGCTATTGCCTCCAGCTATTTTTGACGTAGTTTTAATTAATATTAAAGCCTTTCTCTAAGCAATAAACCAGCTTTTTAATGTCTTTATAGAACTTCAACTGCCAATCGTGATTTACATCATGCGGTAATGCTACGCTAAAGCTATTCATTGCTGTCAAACTGTTGGTTTCCCCCCTATTCTATCATGTTATAAAAGTGATAGTAGTCGCCATGAGTCCAAACAGACTTGTAGGGATAATGCTCAAATACTTTCCACTTAGAAAGAATATCCTGGGTGTTTCAGGATTTTCGTTCTAAATAGCTTTCCACAGTTTTTTCACAACCCAAAGTTTCACAATATACTTCAATATTTTTATGGTTCATCATTTGGTGCGATCATACCTTATATCACAGCAAAAATATGAGGTTACAGTAAAGATTTATTCACAGACAAATTAAAGCATCCCTACAGCATTGACTACTTCGTACAAAAGTACGCTTCACAATAGTTGGTCTTCCACACCGTTCTTCATCATGGCCATTAAATTGTCTTTTTTGAAGCATACCACTTTCTAATAATACTGTCACCCATATCATAGCAAGCAACAAGAGCACGCAATTCACAATCGACTATATTTTCAATTGCAGCAGTCATTTTAAGCAACCAACGTACCGCGAAAGAATGTCCTAATAGTCCTAAATAACTAACAACAAAATATAGTATGATAGTATGATGTGTAGTATCGAAAGTGTTATTATAATAATATATGTATATAGAATATATTATTATTGTATTATGAAACTTTTCTATTTACTACATTTACTACTGAAAAACTCTCATATATTGTACAAAAGTGAATTTCGAAAGTGCAATTATTTCTCATAGTTCTCACGCAATATTTTGGAAAAAGTTATGTTTAGAATGTCCCTACATAAATTGGGTATGAAGTAAAACTAGAATTTATGTGAAAAAGACCAATTACATAAAAACCTACCTTCAATTCAGACAAAACATTGCCAACCTAAAATACATTTGTGAGAACATGACATCCTTAATAAATTATTCGTTCATGAGCAGTACCTAGCCATTTTATTTTGATAAATGACTTCGCATATTGATTATTTTTATTGACCACATCTAAGATTCGGAAGCCTGTCCTAAATTAGGTTTTTAACGTTCCATCAAAGTCTAGTTATGTATGGAAACAAAGAGCCATGACATGCGTAGTAAAGAATAATATTTAATAAAACAAAGACAAAGAAAAAATAAATTTCCATTTGCCAATTACTATGTATGTAAGACGCGCTAGGTGTAGGTGTTCAATTTCGCGAAAGGCGAGTATTCTCGCGAATGTTTGACGTCAGCCCTACATCCTTCACGATCATGCAATGTCACGAAAGGACATAGAGAGTTAGCAACGCACCCCCTTAACCCTCGCTACCAGTATTTTGTAATCCTGTTATTGTTATATCGATTGTTGGAGATCGCCAAAGTTTGCCGCATTGTTGATCTGAAAATGTCACCATTCGTTGCTCTTTTTTTCCGTCGCAATTTCCAATTAAAAACTTACAAAATCGTTTAATATTACTAGTGTTTAGTGTCCAAAAATCGGAAAGACTCCTTAGTGATTTTGAGTTTAGTGTAATTTTTGATTTTTGTCAGTGTGGTGAAACCCACTGAAACATTAATTAACAATGTTATTGTGTCGTTTATTTGCTTTGAAACCAGTAGTTATTCATCCGTACTATATTGTAAGTATTTTTATTTATATTTTTATAATACGCACATTGCAAATTAATATGCAGTAGAAAAGTTTACAGCGCTGAATTTTAAAACATAGTGCAAGCGTATAAATTTATACTTTCCTGCTAAATGATTAAATAATTCAAATCTCTTAATTTTTTCTTTAGTTTATTTTTAACTATATACTGCATAACTGTATAGCTGAATTACTCTGTGATTTGTGATGTAAGTACATAACATATAAACGTGTGCACTGTGTAATATGTAGTCATTCTACAAGATGTCGCTGCCAGGTGCTACTTGGAATTTTAGTTAGCATGTTTGTCTAATGAAATGTTGCTATAGACTTTTGGCTTGACAACAGCACACAACAGATATCAACAAAACAGAAAATCTGTGACCTAGTGAAAAATAAACAATAAATTTGCTTCACTATAGCTGAATATCATAATTTTAGAATTATTTTCAAAAATACAACAAACATCATTTGTCAAATCGCCTGCTATAGATACTGTATGAGCAAAAATTATTTGGATAAGAAATTGCGATAATTTCCTCAACATGGTATTTTTACAACTACATAAACTATTCATCATTGAATGTTCGTTTCGTAATGGAAATCTCGAAAATGGGGAATGTAAATACAGTACCTACTGTAGCTTACCTGATTGAATTTCGACAACAGTTTCCTGATTTTGTGTGCCTGCTCATAACAGGCGCATGTTATATTGCCGCAGTGGTTCACCCAACATTTATTCAATAACAATGGTCTCTTAGATTTGACATTCTTTACAGATGAGGCGCGGTTTCATTTGTCAGGGTATATCAATTCACAGACCTTGAGAATGTCAAGTGCTAATATATTTTGTAAGTCTACGTTGCATCTTCAGAAAATTGGGAAGTGCATTGGTGTTTCTCGCAGGCGGTTGATACCCATAATTTTTGAAGGAACCATCAATGGCCAAAGGTATGAAGACAACATCTTCACGAAGACGAACTGCAACAGGGATATTTCCAAGATGATGGTGTCACTTCCCACACGACTCCGGAATCTATAGCTTATTTGCCACCATTTTTGGCGATCGTCTGATCGGTTTACGTTGTGAACCTGAAGTCCCGTCAAGAGAACCAGAGTTGACTATCCTAGATTACTTCGTTTTTCCAGATTTGAAGAACATTATTTTTAAAATTCCAGTTGAGACATTTCATCAGTTGTGCAACCGAATAATTGAAGAATGTGCCAATTTTACACCCGAAATGCTAAGGAACACATCTGATATGAAAAAGCGAGTAAATTTGTGTTTTCATGAAAATGGTGGCAATTTTCAACATATCATGTAACAAGTTGAAAATAAAGCATGAATAAACCATAAATAAATGCATAACTACAAAACATTACATTGAAAATAAATCTCAGCTCGACAATATAATGTTGTTATAATTTATTTGACAAGCTAAATACCTTACATAACCAATATAATTTTAACTACTGACGATGAACTAAAAACGCACGATATATTCAGAATTCCAACAGAATCTTTTATTTAAATAATTTTTGCGCATATTGTAGAAGTTGGCATAAATAATAACATAATATAGACGGCCTTTGTAGCGTAAGCGAAATCTCGCGGTTTGAATAACAACTTTAAGTAAGTAAATGTATATTACTTCTAGTTTTAAACGTATAGATATGAATACAACAAAAATATTGTCAAAATATATACAGGATCCTGTAACTGAGCTCCGGTATTTAATTGCCCATTTGCTATTGGAAATTAATGAATAAACAGAAAGCAGTGGGAGGTCTGTTCAAGGAATTTTGAAAAAGAATCACTTTCATGGAGATCATATTCAATTGCACCAACAGCTTTATGAAAAACGAGCGGAATTTTGTAACTGTTGGTAAAATAAGCCCGAAAATGCGGACTTTCTCAACTGTGTTATTTACTGACAAAGTGACTCCATAAAACTGGATTTCATGTATTAACAAAAATTGTTCATAATTAAGATCTGCATCCGTTTATGCAAAAATATACAGGCTGTCCAATTAATTGTTGTTGTTGTGCTTTATTGTGTTTATTATATTTCGTTTCTCTAGTATTTCATCAATTTAGTAACGTTCTTGATCTATTCTCTTTCCTCCAAATATTTTTCTTGTTATCCTTCTTCCAAAAATTTTTAACTTTTCTTCATCCTTGCTTGGCATGCATATATTGTCAGCTGCATACATTATAGTCGACCTTATTGCAGTTTTGCATATTCTTAGTTTCATTTTTTTGCTGAACGAATAATTCATTAGTATTTTGTATCTATAGTATCCCTTGTATCCCGATTGTATTCTTTGATCTATTTCTTCCTTTCTATTGTTCTTATTGTTTATTTGAATGCGCAAGTATTGAAACTGTTTACTTCTTCTATTTCGTAACCACAAATTTAATAATTGTTTTGCTGTTTCGTTTTTCAATATTACACATGTTCATGTATTTGGATTTTCCTTGATTAACTTCTAATCCTCGTTTTCGTGCACTATTGCTTATTCTAGGCTTCTCCTGTCCCTAGCTATCACAGCAATGTCGTCCGCATAGGTCACCACTTGTACCATCCTCTATATTATGGTTTCCTGTATTTTACACTCTCATATTATCCCTTCCATTGCTATATAAAATAATGTCGCCGTCAACCCGTCACCTTGCCGAACTCCTGTATTAATACATACATCTTCCGTTATTCCCTCTAGCGTATGTACGTACTGCTCTCAGTCTTTTCAGAATCAACATAGTTAGCAGTTTGGCATTTTTCATACCCGCAATGCCCGGTATAGTTTTATAATATTTACAGTATTACAATTGCCATAGTTTCCTAAATAATTACTTCAAGTTTTAATTCGGTAAATAGCGTCGTTTTTTAGAAAATTAGTTAGATGTAACATAAAAACTTCAAAAGGAACTAGTTTTAGAAGTTCAACAAGGTTGGGGCTGTGCGTATGGCAGCCAAAATTTCCAACAATAGCTTTCACAATTGTTCTATTGCTTTTAGAAACCAAGTTTAGACAAAATTGTCTTAGATCTGTGTTGACAATACAAATCAATAAAAGATAGGTATTTAAAATAAAAAAGCTGACGCAACTGGAAGAAGTACGAATACAAAAACCAGTTCAGAACAAAGGTATGTACCTACGTATCAGGAAATTATTACTTGCATAATTTCAAGTCATGAGATTTATTTGCTCCTATATTATTTTAAGAAAAACTTGTTGTAACATATCATATATACCCAACAACAACTAACATCACATATATACATATTTATATCCAATGGCTAAACACCCCTGGCGGGGCATCACCGCTTCGGGGAGCTTTCTAAATCTTAATATTCATGGTGGATCGGTCACTATTACAAATTCTTATTACTTATTTCACTCCAGAGCTGCTTATTCTTGTTTTTTGCTACCAGTTGTTAACGCCAGGCCCCTTTATATCTTCCACTACTTCTCCTAACCATTTCGACCTCGGTCTACCCCTTCTCCTATTTCCAGCTGGTTTCCAGTTCAGTAATAACTGGATCACGGATTCTTCTCCTGCTCTCCAAACATTCCCTAACCATTTTACTCTTTGCCGTTTTATTTACCTCACAATATCTTCTCCTTTGATTTCTGTTTGCAGCTCGTTGTTTGTTCTCAGCCTATACGCATCATCTGGTAGCTTTATCGGACCTAGTATTGTTCTTAATACTTTTCGTTCCAATATTCTTATATTTTCCTCACCCTTCTTTGTCACCGTCATCGTTTCGGCCGAATACATTAGTATTGGTCTTATAAGGTGTTGTATATATTTATTTTGGTCTTTTTAGTGAGATTCTTACTTTTTAAAAGTTTCTTATTGCATAAAATGCTCTATTGACCGCCATAATTTTTTCCGTTATTTCAGCATCTCTGCTTCCGTCATTCTATATTATAACACCTAAGTACTTAAATTTTTCGACTGCTTCAAATGTATAGCTCTCCATCCTAGTATGTATTTTTATTCTCTTGGTCTTTCTTACCAACTCTCATCAATTTTCTTTTTGTTTCGTTGATTTTTAGGCCCAATATTATTTCTTTATTATTTCTTGTATCAGTTTGTGCATTATTTCCTTTCTCTTTGTTATGACCACT
Organism: Popillia japonica; assembly: GCA_004785975.1. Classification (NCBI taxonomy): domain Eukaryota; kingdom Metazoa; phylum Arthropoda; class Insecta; order Coleoptera; family Scarabaeidae; genus Popillia; species Popillia japonica. Next base: position 18,435 of record ML218749.1, read on the forward strand.
ACGTCATCCGCATATGCTATTATTTGGCTGCCTCTTGTCCTTAGCGTTGTTTATTTTCCTTGTCACGTATTCTAGAGCCAGGTTAAATAACATCGCTGGCAGTGAATCACTTTGTCTAACACCTTTATTTGTTTTAAATTCTGTCGTTTCCCCCTTAGGTGTTTTAATGATAACTCTTGTGGATTTTAAGGTCGCATCACATATACTCACAGGTAAAATCATTTTACTAGGATCCAATTCAGACCGAAAGAAAAAGTAAACCTTTTCAAAACAACAATGTGATTTTGAGGAAGCATTGCATTTACAGATTATGCTAACATAACTACACTATAACCAATTTCTACGGCGCCTCCACCAAAATTACACACGTCAAAGTAAAATAATGTTTGACGTTCCATATGTTCATTATGTGGGCATTATCCTATGGCTAAATGAAACCAACAGTTGTTTGCTTTTGTTAAATAAATCAACTTTAATCCAATATCAGTTAATATATATGTACACTACTACTACTACGATTCCAGCGATATCTCTCGTTAGATAGCGATAAACATGTCAAACCCTACAAATCTATATGATTTGTGGACAGCAGTACTAAATGTTTGGCACTCAATTTCTATTAAGCGGTGCCAGGATTTAGTAGACTATGCCGCGTCGATACGCTGTCGTTCTACAAAATCACGGATATGTCACAAAATATTAACGTTATACTAACTTATAAAGTTTTATTTTGTATACATTACATACATATTTCTTTACTTTTGTTAAGCACGCCTATTATTTTGCATAGGGTAGTTTAAATAATTTATTTTATTATAGAATCTTGTGTGATTAAATATTTAATCCTATTTTCTTTCTATGTACAACACGCGTACACATTAGTATCCATATGTATTTTTAACGGTTGTTCGATAGTTTCTTAAATTAACTCGATCTTGAATAAAGTACACCGCATAACTATTTTTCTGCAATGTAGTATACATAACAGTGTATTCATTTCTGTTGTTTTACAGAAGACTTTTCATGTTAGCGCCTAACGCAGTAATATTTCCGCATGATACAACGTTCTAAGTCTCTAAAGTGGTATCTTGCTCTTATTTGGTGACTAATTTCTTTTGCTGCTGAAAAATATTTACAAATCCGCTTTTAGAGATACTAGTGAAAAAACAAATTGTATGTCAACTTTCTAGCTGGTAGGTTGATCTATCATTCATTTCCTCAGCACTGGGGTGCTTTGAAGCAAAGATTAAATATACCTTAGTTCTTGAGACCAGTTATAGAGTATACCGTAACGCGGCTAACGATGCAGCTTATCGTACGAATATATAATTCACGGTTGTAAGTTTCCTAAAAAATCTTTGTAGAACTAGTCAAAGTGACGGTTTTAGTAAGTTAAGTCGCTGAGCAAGGTTTATTTCCACGAATTTGATTTTGTTTGAATTTTACGTTTCCTCTTCTAGTCTAGTACTTCTAGTCTACTAAGCTAGTCTAGCGCGTTTCTTGATGTCATACCTTGTACCTGTCTCACGTGCCATATAATATAGGCATTACAAACATATCGCATAAAAATACCACCCAGAACGTCAGTGTTGCTAAAACTTACACTGCTAAAGTGACTACTATCATGTGTGTATAACATTAAATAAACACATAACGCAGGGTAATATTTTATTTATATTACATTGGGTCAAACAAAAGAGCAGAAATTGTACTTTAGAACATTAAAATTAAGTGTTGCATGCAGGTATATTAAAAAATGTACATATATGATCGCACAGACCGGGTGTGTTGATAAAATTGCAACATAACTAACTCACATTCCTTATATCAGATTACAGTTTTTTTTTTATGACGGAAACATTTATTTGCGATTACGTGCAGTTTTAATTGCGTAGCAACTAAATAACAATAAAATATTAAGGCATGAATTTAATATTTTAATACCATCATCAAACATGATTGTTAAAGAAATACACTGCTGCAAATAATTGACGAGCGTACCCTGTACAATCTGAATGCGTGAAGATTCATCCATAAAACTTGCAGAGTACCAAGGTTTGCTATAGACGAGTCTATGCAGTGAGTTTCTACTTTTGCTATCGCCGCATTTTTTACTGAACGACTCCGATAGGTGAAAAATGTCGTTAGCGTGAAGAGCGACGGGGTGGACAAAACCAGTCATTTTTCACGTGGTGTGAAGGGCTAGTATGCAGTTGTATTCGCTGAATAATGGCGGTTTGATCGCGCTACTTAAGCGAGTTTGAGCGAGGAATGTTTGTGGAGATGCACATGGCAGGTGTATCCTTCCATGAGATCGCGCGCCTTCTCGAGCGATCGTTGTCGGCTGTGCAATGGACATGGCGAGAACGGATTGAGGTAGGACGTCCGCGTCTTCAGCCGCGAGCGGGACAGCCTCGCGCGACGGCAACACGCGAGGACCGCGCCCTTCTTTAACGTGCGTCATCCTCAACGCAACTTCGAGTCGTTTGGCCAGCAGGCGCACACACTGCGCGAACTGTACGAGGGCGTTTGGCAGAGGGTGGACTGCAAGCGCGCCATGCGTTGCAGCGGCTTTTACTCACTCCAGGGCACGGCCGCTCACGCTATCAGTGGGTCACTGTAAAGCATCGGTGGATTCCAGAGTGAAGACACATTTTGTTTTCCGGCAAATCAAGATTCGAAATGGGCGCCGGTGAGGCGCGAATTTTAGTTCGTCGACGACTTGGTGAGCGTCTGCTCGAGTAGTACGTTCAACCACGTCATATCCCCTGCCTTCCCCTAAAAGTAGCACAACGCTAATATCTCCACTTGTACCACGTTCAGATTTTTTGTAGAACTTTCAGCCGTAGTAGGTAAAACTACCACTACTGGCCAACTTTTTCAAGGTAGATGGTCTTGAACTCTATCTGACCCATAAAAGACGTTAAGAATTTTTGAATATGATAAAATTGTCTTATTTTTTTACTTATTTCTTGAGTTGAAAATTCTGTTTCTGAAATATTTTAGCTGGACATACTACGTATCAAATAATGACCATTGACCAAAAATTGCCTCATTCAAAATTACACCGTTTTTGAGGTGAGTTCCAGAAAAAAATCGTTTTTTCCATCTTTAAGCTAATCTACTTGTACGATGAAAATAAAATTTGGCATGGCGATCTATTATTATTAGATATTATGGTCGAATTGTGCGAAATTACAGCAAATAGAAAAAAATATTCCCTTGTGTTAACATCAATAGAACTTTTTTGTTTTTTGATCTACAACCACGAAATTAGCATCACCTAATTGACCAGATAAAATGCAAAAAATAAGGTCTTCTTGTAGTAACTTCGTATTATTCTTGGTTTTCGAGAAAAACGAGAAAGTTCGGAAGGATTTGTGGCTAGGAGTAGTTTAAACAGCAGAAAGCCCGGTAGGCCACCACTCAAATTGTACATCACTGGTCATTTTAGGCCAATTTTTCGAATATTCTTCAATACTTCCTATGTAAACAACTTATTCGCCCTTCGTAACGAGATGGAAAAACGATTTTTTCTGTAACTTTGAGGCCTTCATCTCCACAACGCAACGGTGCGATTTTGAATCGTCATTATTTGACACGTAGTATCTCCAGTTAAAATATTTCCTATAATTAATGAAGCACCCTATATAGCCAGGGTATATTCTATAAAATATAAAATTTGAAATATGATATTAATATACAACATCTCTAAAAGCAACCTCTGCTTAGAAATATTCTCTTTCTCCATTGTTTTGGGAGAGCAAGATAATGATCCTTGACTAGGAATTGTTGACTTAAAGCTTAAAGCTAAACATGTTTTAAATAAAATGTCGAGGAAATAATAATTATCCTCGCAAATTAGAAAGCTACTGTCATCAATCACACTACACCGGAATTCTGTTTGAATTTATCTACGCATAGAAAATAAATTTTATAGTTAACGTTTCGTTATTGTGGGTTTGATTATTGGAAAACCAATTAATACATAACAATACATAGAATGTATGTCTTTCTGTGTGTGTTAACACCATTACAACTATATTTTATTTGTTTTTAGGATGAATCCTCGAGCAAAACTAATTCAGCAACACAGATATGGGCTATCGATCCAACAATATTCGCGACTTCAGAAAAGCTGACGTCAGGAAATGGTAAGTATGGAACAATAGATACACTAACACTACTTAATATACTCAAATGAATTATCGATCGGCAAGTCATTAGTTTCCAAATTGGTAGAATTAAGTTAAATCGATGTTATAGAACCATAAATAGCGAATTTTAAGCACACTGTAAAAACATGTTTGAAATTTTTTCATTTTTATAAACATTTTTTCTTTTCTAAAATTAGTGATTATAATAATGCAATAAAGCAAATATAGGAACTATACTTCTAATTACAATCGCTTGTTTATTTCAGGGTCTCTACGACCAGTCTACCTCATTCAATCAACGGAATCGCAGTCCACAAACATATCCAGTGATTCCCAACCTAATAACAAAACCCATAAACAAACGAATACAGAACATCTTACTGAACTTAAACATTACAGAGGGCGTTCCTTTTCTCCTCCAAAACGTCCCAAAGAATCTTATCATGATCAAACAAGATTTGTTCAAACCGAAGAAACTAGACAAACGAATTTTTACAGAAATTCCAGATTTCATAAAAGCTTCTCGTCGGACCAGCTAGTGCCCGAAAATACTAGACAATCTAATTCTCTATCGTCTGGATCATCGTCGACTACATCAGGTGAATGCGACTTACTTTTCAGTTTGAGATTCTTTTTGAGTTTGTGTATAGTTTTTAAATATTTCTGTTTGTGTTACTTATTTCATGTCAATGATATAAAAGTTCTTAGAAAAGAGGGATTATACATTTTTCTGATCAATAACAGAAATAAAAACGAAAAAAAATCTAGCGCACGTTCAGTACTAGATATGGAAAATTAAAATGATTGAAGCACGATTGTACTAAGCTTAGTGAATTCTTTTATTGGCTAAAATGGTGTTATACTTACCTAAAGAAAATAAAAACTCCTCCATTATTTTTATTTCGTATACACACGTATGATTTAGGAATATGAAGTATAACTACTTAATACCTAAGTATTGCGGCTATTGTTCGCTTAACTATTTTGATTAACTGAAGATTCCAGATAACCAGATCAATATCATATTCACAGTGAATTTACTATTTGACTTCTTTACATTTTTTATTTCATTTACAAAAATATGGGACTCGAGCCGTATATAAACCAACGACTCTTGAACGAAAATATTTACATAGTAAACATTTGATTATCGATCCTCGGCAAATCGTATGAACAAAAAAATATAAGGACACGAGATAACAGACAATCTCGCTGAGAAGGGGTCCCGAATGCCTTGTATGTGTTCAGAACCCTTTTGCAGGATAATAAATGGCAGTATAATATTGAAGAAGCTCAAAAGTGACGTGGAACAAAAAAAATAAATTACTAGGACAACTACAACAACACTAGGACAACCTCCACGGCAAGCTAAAACTCCGGGAGCATATACCCAAAAGAGATCTTCAGAATGCAATCAAAAATCAAATCAATCACAGCAAAATCAATATTTGTATATTGACAGGGATCTTACCCGGCCACTGCAAACTGAAGTCTAATTAGGTTTGGAGTAAAAGGGAACCTGAATGTAGAGTTTGTAAGGAAAAAGGCGAAACATCCATCGATCCACTCTCAGACTGCTCTACACTGTGCAACTAAGAGGTGAAGACGTGAAATCGAAGAAAAAGAATTACCTAACTTGAGCCTTTTCAGCATCTGGCACTTTTTAAAAGGAATCAGGCTGATCTGCCAGCTATAAATATAGCGAGAATAGAAGACACGATTGATCTTTTAGGTCTCAGTGTTAAAAATCAATGACATCGGCTCAATTCTACTCGTAAACAATTTTAACGCCCAAACATCCAATTATCCTAGATAGCATGAAGTTAAAATCTAGACTCTGTTTTGAATCCTGTATACGGATGAATCTTACTTTACACTTACTCTCGAATTGTCACCTTCCAATCGCTTACACCACTTTATGTTTAAGAGCCCGTAAAGAGCCATAACTAAATATTAAGTACCTATATGTGCGGCAACGACACAACGTTAAGCCTGAACTATAATTTGTGCATGACATATGTCAATATTTGGAGGCAAAATGTTGTTTGAAAGGTTGTCGGTCCTCTATCATCATCTTATCAAAATCACTAAATTATAACAACGAGATCCCCATAGTGTCCAACAAATTAGAAATAACCTGTATATACATATGTATGTAGGTATTATGCATACATATATGCTATGTTCTTGGAATAATTGTATTGTATTGTATACCAATTTTATGGTATTGACCACAAAATTAACCAATAATTATGTTTATTTATTTCAGGTTCAAGTTTTAGAAGCGGAGTCTGGTATAAAGATGTTAAATCTGGAATACCGGTACCAATCAGTTCAGACAGTAGATTTCGATTCAGGTCAAAGTGCAGTGACATCCTTAAAGGTCCCATGTCTACAACCCAGTTTTATAGGTGAGTCGATATTGAAAATACATTGCTAATAACATTGAAAAATGGCAAATGTAGTAGATTTACTAGATGTTACGGACTTCTTACTTCTACTTACTTCTTAACTGTTGCGTAGAACTTTACTAGAAATATGTATTATCTTTATATTAACTAGTTGTAACTTAATTATAACTAGACACATCACTCGAAAAAGATAGGTACACTTTCACCGAAAAAGTACAGGCATCTATTATGTAAAACATCACTGAGTTGTCTAATCACAAGAAACGTGGAACATCAATACATACGATGTTTGCGCTGGTTGCGAAAGGGGCGAACTGGGACGCTCTCAGAAATTCACAAACTGTAAAAATTACGAATCTATAGCACACACCACGGCTTACATAAGCAATAATTTTTAAAGATTTTTCTATTTTATAGCAAAGAACTATCTTATATGAATATGCTAAAGAGTTTTATACACTACAATGCGTAAGTAGGTAAATAAAAATTTACAACAGTGAATGTAAAACTGCAACCTCCACATTCGTAAATTTATACAATAGTTTTTTTATGATGCTGGCTCATCAGAGCTAAAAAGTGTGAGGTGTTAGGAATAAAAAGTCTGAGTAATTATGTATAATAATTAAAATTGAATCAAAGTTAGTAAACTGACTGTTATTGCTCAGTTTTGCTTTTTTCTTTTACATTCTACTTAATATTCAATTAACGAAAAAATATTGAGTAGCAAATTATAGAAATAATTCCAGTTTAAATGGTCTTTTAATTGGAAATTTGTATATCACGTTATTTCCCCGTATTTAGAAAGAAACAGTTTTGTTTTTAATACTTCTTTAACTGTTCATATTATTATTATTTCTGTCGCTTAATTTAGTTATCCATCACGCTTTGATTTCTTATTTACTGTTAGTTTAAATTCTGTATCTGGTTTAAGTTAAATTCTTACACAAGAACAAAAACCAAGTTTCCTATTGTAGAAGAAGAAGAAGAGTTCTCGCTAACATTAAAAAAATAATAAATATATGTATTTTTATGACCTTTTTTAACTTATCTTATTATCCAGATAGTTTTTCCACTTGTTAGGTCAATGATAACACTGCATTCGAACAAAAGTCAAATTTATTCCAAAACCTTTACAATATATATAATCTGGTTTTCGTAACAACTTCTTCAGTGGAATAAAATTGACATTTATTTCGTGTCAAATTATAAATAAATAACTAGCCATGCCTATCAACAAAATTATCTACAGACAAAGAAATTCAGTGATATATAGGATTATGTTTACAATATAGTGGACAATTTAAGATATTTTGAAATGTAAATTTATAATCATAAAACTAATGCTCCTTATATCAATGTATTTTTTGTCAAGCTCTAACAATTCTGTTCAAGGACTAGGGAAAAAATGGCAAAAAAAACAGGCGTGATTAGGTGATTAAATTATTATAAATAATACTTAAATTTTCTATGTCTGTTCTAAAGTTGATCGCGTTATTTATAATTATTATAATTATATAATTATAAATTTGACTTTTGTTCGAATGCAGTGTTAACATTGACCTAACAAGTGGAAGACTATCTGAATAATAAGAAAAATAATAAAACAAATGAATATTATGAAGTAATATTATAACTAGCTAATAGATATTGCTATATACAACGTTGTAAGAAGTACTTTATTGGTATGTTAAATAAATAAATAAAATGAAAAATCGGAAACAAAAGGTATATGGTCTGAAGAGAAACACAAATATAAGGTTTTACTAATTAAATAAAAAAGATAAAGTAACAATTATCAAGCACAAATCACTTAATTCCAAACAAAAAAAAATGTTTGCAGTGGCGACCTTTCTGCTCAACACATGCATCAAACCTACATGGATAGAGTTTTTAAATTTGAAATATATTTGTGGTAGTTTTGTTCGTGATTTACAAACATATACAAAAAGTACAAGTATTAGGTTTTTGATAGCGGATCCGGATCCGAGGTTTCTGATAGCGAATCCGGATCCGAGGTTTAGTAGATCCGGATCTGAGATTTTGGATAGCGAATCCGGATCCAAGGATTCGGATATTCGGATAGTTTTGGATCCGGATATCCGGATCATAATTTTGTCGGATATCTGCAGCAATACTACTATGTTAAAAAACAAGGAACATCTCTATTGACCTATACAGCCTTCGCTAAAAGTATTAGGCAACCTATGATTGTTTGCTTGAGCCTGTGCAGGGGCAAATTATAAACTGTTTTTCTCTTTTAATATGTTTATTCGTTAATTTGAATAATTTTAGGAACATTTCCACCATGTGCCTTTATAACGGCAGCAATTCCTTGAGCCATGCGGCGAACAAGTCTTGCGCAGGTTCCGAGTGTATGATACTCTATTCCTGAAGCAGCACTTTTTTTGTTCAATAGGGTTCAGGTCTGGGAATTGAAGAGAACAAGACAACGTTGTTGTCACGAAACCAACGCATTGTGGTCGCTTATTGTGACAATGGGGATTGTCTTGTTGGAATTGGATCCCATCCATATTGGTGTCACCAAAAATGCGTGTTAATGAAAGCCGTAACACAGATTCTAACACGTGAATGTACTTCTCGCTGTTCATACGACCTTCACAAACAAACATTTTGCCAACGCCAGCGGCAACCATGCATCCCCAGACCATAATGCTTCCCCCTCCGTACTTAACAGTGGGTACTACACAATCGGGATGGTATTCTTCGCTGAATCGACGCCTCACAAATGTCATACCTGGTGTCCCGAATAGCCGTGAAGATATTCAAATCAATGAGTTTAAAAATTGGTTTGGTTTATCGGACCACACATTTTCTCAATTTTGCTCTGTAGAGTGCTGATATCGGAGAGCCCACTACACTACAACCCCTTAGGTGCGTTTCTACAAGTCTTTTTCTTGCAGTACGAGCGCAAATGGGTTTTCCAACCTCCTCCCTTGTTCCTGTATAACCTGGATTATCACACGTTTTTCGTATGTAACCTCACTCACCAGATTTGGGCATTTTGTATAAAATAAGATTGTGTTGAAGTACTATAATTCCAGGAAAATACTTCTTCACTCAAATAATAACAAAAGAAGACTGTTCAGTCTGTATTAAAGTTTTAAAAATTCATATGTTTTACGTTTTACGTGCCAGATGTTCTATGATCCAACTGATAAAACTGTTTTTATATTTAATGTGTTACTTTATAATGTCATTTTATATTTAGTTTATAACGATTGCCATTCCTTATTATATTCTTTATTTATTTTTATTTTTATTATGCCTAATGGTTGTGTCAAGGCAGTATGTCAAACATACATCCACTGTATGTACCTGCAGCAATATGTTTTGGATGGAAAGTTCTTCATTATATCTAACACATACATATACATACATATAATATATTCCACCGGACAACTTATTTACTGATAGAACACATTTTACTGGGACTCATTTAATCGATTTCGTAAAAACAGGCGAAACCATATGTATTACTACTTTAACAGAATTTTGGACAACTTCCCTTCGGTATTATTTGTTTGTTTTAATACTAACTTGAAGAATGTTTGTTTCACTATTTTCTATTCCTAAAATTATATGATGCACTGGTGGTGTAGATTAATTTCGAAAATGAAGAAGCAAATGATATAGTTTACATCTTTCATAAGATCATAGGTCAACAAATAAGCCGCGTAAAATTGCGATAATAGTGCTTGTCTGTTTGGAATTAATGTTGTTACAAATGAACATTTCGAAATATGTACTAATATTAGGAATTAGATTAAAATTAGGATACAATTCAAAGAACTTCAATTATTAGAACGGTCATTATTAGAAATCAGAAGTAGAAATCACTTCGATATGAACAAATTAGTTAGTTGGGGACGGTTAACCCGCAAACGTCGACGCTTTCGTTATTATACAGGGTGTCCCATGACATGGCTGGCAAAACCTGAGGAAGTGTTATTGAGGCAATTTCAAGTCAAAAATGTCTAATCGATATGTGACCAAAACTCTGTCGTAACTGACCTGCAAATATTTGAAGTTTTAGATAACTCCACTAATACAAACATAATTAATTTAAAAAGAAGTAGCTTTATTGATTTAGTTGTTCAAAATGTTGTAATTGTTGTATAAATAGTTTAGCTCTTCTTAGAATTGAAGTGGTAACTCTGCTAATAGTCTCAGGATCAGCAGGAATTGTTTCTACGACGTCAAGAATTCTAGCAACAAGTTGTTTCCTGGTTTCAACATTTTGTGCATAAACCAAATCGTTCAGCCTTCCCCATACAAAGTAATTAAGTGGATTAAAGTCTGGTGACCCTGCTGGCCAAGCAACTGCTGAACTGCTTGTATAATTTTGATTAAAAAAATCTATTACTTGTCTTCTAAAGTGTAGAGGCGCGCCGTCGTGCTGTAGCCACATTCGTCGTTTTACCTTAAGAGGAACATCATCCAGTAAAACAGTACCTAAAGCTCATGTTTTAAGAAACGTAACTAACGAATGGCCGTGGGAGGTTCTTCCAATATAAACGGACCGATGAGATGGTCGTCAATAACACCACACCAAACATTCACCGAAAATCTACCATGAAAATGGGATTCTCTTACTTGCCGTGGGTTTTCCAGTCCCTAACAGTGTGAATTCCTGGAGATACTGATGCCGTTTTCTTTGAAGGAGGCGTCGTTACTAAACAATGTGTTCCGACAAAACCTTCGATTTCTCAATAACTAGCGACTAAATTCTCAAGTCTTGATGCATAGTGGGCAGGTTTTAAAGCTAGAACAATGAAGTCGTGGTACGGGTACAAACCGAGTTTTCCATATTCTAATGCGACTTGCGTTAAGTGTGTTGGCTATTCATCGGACACTAGTAGAAGGCAGATTGTCTACCATATCAAGGATTGCTTCTTCCTGAACAAGTGCCTGTTGAACGGGATGTTCAGAAGTAGCTGCAGGAAATTCACCTGTTTCTCTTAAACATCGATGGACATCTGAAAAGGTGAACATACTTTTAGGAGTGTTTTAATCTGATTGTGATGTTGTACAAGAAAACGACGGACTAAATTGACTTATTTGACGTTTTATGTGACAATGAATAATAAATGATGACTCAGTACCATACCGACGTATTAATAGCAACAAAATCACCGCCGGCACCTATGTAATCATGGGAAAAGCTGTAAGTTATGCATCCATGTGTTCCACATGTGCACATCAATTTCTACTTTTGAATTAATTGGTTCAAAGTTCGATAAGAAACCTTGATAATTAATACTGTATCGGAAAGAATTATAGTGGCATTGTTAGCAATAATATAACAGAAAACCATTGCACTCATCACAAAAACGTAGTACGAGCCCTAACAACTATATTTTGGGACGATAGCGTCTATTGTACCTAATCTAAAAACACTTGTGTGTATATAATTTAAAATGTCTCTTTCATCTGAATTTAATTTCAACGTAAATATGACTTGTTACTATTCATAGTATTTTTCGTTACTTTTAAATCAAATTATTGAAATTTTTGAAAAAGTGCAATATTTTGTTGACAACTATATATTGGGACGCCATATAGCTTCTACTCTAAACACGAAATGCTTATTGTCCCTTATCTTAACAGGTTTTAGGTATAGTTCATGTGAATTAAATTCAATTTCCGTTGTAAAGAATGGTTAGAGACGAAAGAATTTCGAAAAAGTTGCGTGAAATAATAATTTCACAACACAACAGAGAAAAATCTTTAAAAAGAATTGTAGACGAATTAAAATTGGCCAAATCATCTGTAGGAAATATGGTAAAATACTATGCTGATAGAGGCAATAGTGAGATAAGACGCAAACATCCAGGGAGACCAGTAGTTGTTAAATCGCGAGATTAACAAAATCTCATAAAAAATTGTAAATCTGGCCGGCATAGTACTTTGCGCGAAATTACTGCATGATGGAATAGGAAAAATAATGTAAATATTTCTCGCGAATGTTATCGTAAATGGATACATAAATCAGTATTCGGTTTTTACAAAGTAACGATTAGACCTAACCTTAAATTAAGTAAACTTAATTTTTCCTTTGGGCAACATCAAAATTGCAATAGAAATACGACGACTAGAAACGGGGTATTTTTAGCGACGAGTCGAAATTTGATGTTTGCCTGGGTGACAATGACAGGCGGAAAACAGTAATACGCAGAAAGAATGAAGTATTTTATAAAGATAAGTGCAAATGATTAGGAGTAGGTCAATTAAAATTTGTGGAAGGTCTTGTGACTATCCAGAAATATCAAGAAATGTTGCAAGAGCAATTATTGGCAAGAATTGAGGTGCTTAGCCCTGGTAACTACATTGTTCAACAAGACGGTGCTCCATTTCACGCAGCACGCACAACAAAATTATGGTTTACGAGAAACACCACAAATCTTTTGTCTTGGCCTGTCAATAGACCCAGTCTTAACATGATCGAATATTTGTGGCATGAAATGAAAAAAACATCTTCGAAATCATCTACTACAAAGAGTTACCGACCTACGCCGCGAAATTAAACGACATGACATGTGATAAAATAACACCAGAATTTTGTAAAAAATTGGTGCCTGCTAAAAGTCGTGCTGTCACTAAAGCAAAAGGCAACTTCACAAGTTATTAAATTTACCGTCGTCCCAATCGTTAGTTATTAGTAAATCTTGCAGTTTCAAAATCTGATTCTTGTTATTTTGTTTCAGACTATTTTTTGTTTACACTAATAATGTGAATAATTTGTTAAAAACATATTTATTTTTAAATAATTGTCAGGTTGAATTCTAAAAATATTTTGCCTGAACGTTTCTTGAGTTTTGTATAAAAATCATCGCCGACCCAATACAGTAGAATAATCTCTTGCAAAATATTTAATTACATTACATGACTTTAACTTACAGTGTTAATAATAGGCTGTATAGTTTCAATTCATAATTCAAACTGCACGAAATACATAGATACATAGTTTGCCTCACAAATGAAAATATACCAAAACAACTATGTACGACCGTAATAAGTATAAACTAATTCACTTTATAAAAGAGTGTGTATAATGGAGGTCTTTCATCATACACTAATAACAACTCAAAGTAGGGTACACATATAGCTGTGGCATACTTTGGTATGTAAACTTTAGTAGAAATCGATAAGTTATTGTTGGGGTTGGGAGTGCTGTTTTCTGGTTGGCCTACTATAATGATTTACTATTGTTATATGAACCAGGGTAAGTGTAAGTGTATAAGCGATAATATCGCCAGTAATAGTTTGATTCAAATTACTAATCTTTCAAAGAGGCGTGCGTTTCATAGAAGTGGTAGCAACGATGGACAAATATTGCAGTAGCGCTATACGATATGACCGTAAAACTTACTTGAATGACGCACTTTAGTTACGTATAGGTATACATACATATGTAATCCGAGTAATATCGCGCGCAATTAGAATGGTTGTAAAATACCGCAACGGCTTAGAGTTAACTTAGAATTCCGAACATATGTATGTAACTCTCATTAGAAGTAATTGGCAGTTTTGAATTTATATATATATATATATAATCAATAATCTTATTTACCCCTTAGGGGTGTTAAGATATTCTAGTCCACTTAAGTATGTTCTCCTTTCTTGTGAATAAATGTTGTCCAAACTTTTTTGTTTCTCGCCATCTTCTTTCCGTCATTCCATTGGAGTCCTCGTTTTTTTAAATTGTCCGCTATCACGTTATCCCACGTTTTTCCTGGTCTTCCTCTCGGTCTCTTTTGGGTTGTCTTCGCCAGCCATACCTTCTTTGCCTGTCTTCCTTCTTCCATGCGTGTCACATGTCCAAACCACTGTAGCTGTTTCTTCTCAATAGTTTCCAGAATAGGTTCTACTTTTAATTCTTCTCTTATAGCTTC
>ML218750.1:0-49002 GCA_004785975.1 Popillia japonica
GTCAGTCATTGACCTAAAAAAGTGGAAAAACTATCAGGAAAATAAAAAAGTTAAAAAGGTCATAAAAATACATATACTAACAATATCTATTGCATGCAATTTTTATTGCACGTAAGAAAGATTGCGAACTGTAGAGCGGCGTTTAAGCTTCAACAGGGATTTGGCCATAGAGGCTGAACAAGTGATGATTTTTTGATTGTCCTAGTTTTGAAATGTTGAATAACTGTGAAATTTTTTAATCGGTCGTCCACCATTGGAAATGAGCTGTTGTGTAACTACTTTAACTAGCTAACTCTTATATACTAAAGAAATTATAGAAGCATTAACGTAAAGTTATCACGGCAATAATAAAATTATGTTAATTTTGATAATGCATTGCTGTCCAAACGCGTTGACAGTTGTCAAAGTGTTTGTGTTTTTGTGGGAGAAAGTGACTTGGTGTTTTGCTTTGGCACCAAGAGACCCAGTGAATATTTTCACAGTTTCTTTATTCTTTTCTGAACACTATATATGTATATTCATCCATCAGTCCGCAGCAAAAACTGTAGTGTCCGGTTATAACGAACTTGAACGGACCCACTAAAACAATTCGGTTTAACTGATGTTCGTTTTAAGTAAAACTCACTAATGCAGTCTAAGTTTTTAACATCAGGATGCGCTGGACTATTATCTATTAGTAATAATCTTGTTCTTTTCTTATGATGCAATTCTCCTTTCATTCTCGCAATTCATTTGTCAGTCATCCCACCTCTGCTATTGAATTTATAATTTATAGATAGTTGTTTAATACTTTAAGAATTTGGGGTGTTTAACCTTTGGTACTATCAATAGTTGTCCCTTTTCTGTTCCCAATAAATTTGCCGTTACTACTTAACACCTTAATCCTTTCTTCAGACATGTTTCCACCGGAACAGGTCTCTCCATTGAATCAGAATGTCTTATTAGGTGTTAACTTATAAAACAACCCAGTTTCATCGGCATTATACATATGTACATATATCGTCATCTTTAAAGTTTTCTTTAATAAGTAGCCAACTGTTTTCTAGTCAATTGTTTACAATATTGATACTAACTGCAGCTCATGATCTATTGTTGGAATCATCCGGCTAACGAGAGTACAATGAAACAAGATCAAGTATTACCCTCGGAACACATTATTTCGTCTTGGACCCACATTCATCGGCGAAGCCTGGTGTGCTATATCTAATTTCACAGTACTTCTCTAACGCCTTTTACCTCCCATAATATTCCACTGAATGCGCTGTATCAAACCTTATGCCCTCTAGAGGCTAAAGGTCGGAAACAGCACACCTCGGAAGTACTACCGAACGAAAAACATTTCACAGCAGATATTCATCTTACCTCGTGCAATTCGTGGATTGCAAGTTCATGTAGATGTCTCGATCTGCTAGAATCTGCTAGAATCTCCCACTTCCAACAATAGACTATGAACGCCTATTATAGGAACTTTTTATGTTTACTATTCTTTTGGCATCTCGCCACGTTATATTATGAACAGATGATTACATTCTTTACACACACGGGCATGGCGTAGAATAAGCTGGCTAGGTAATTGAAGGATATACTTTGCAATTACTATAATTGTGACTCCGGGGACTATACAATGCCGGACGTGAATGATTATATTTGTGAATATAATGGATAAAAAAATATTACCATCCATTAATTTATTTGCAGGTTTACATTAGAGTCAATCGATAGAGAAGGAAGGTAACATAATAGAACATAGTACATACTATGATTGCTAGAGATATAATAATACATTATCAAAGTAGATATGATATATTTAGATAATAGTTAATAGAGTAATGAGATAAGAATTATACTCGTATATACAGCGTGTATCAAGAGTAAGGAGACAAACTGTGGCAGCAAGCTCTCCACATAAAAACATCAAAAACAGTTCCTATCAACATATTCCGCAAGCGCACATTTTATGACATATATGTAGGTAAAGTAAGTGTTTAATAAATAATATGTTTTGCTTTCATACAAGGTAATGGCGAATTACACTTTTCGTGAAAGAGCAGACACGATTTGCATGCAAGTATGGTCGTGCCAATGCCTATGCTCGAGAAGCCGCAATGCTCTACCTATCGGGCACCAACCAAATCATAAAATATTCCATGAGATATTATACACTAAAATAGTATATAGACATAAAATTTTCATCATAGACAATTCGAGAAAGAAAAAATCATCTATAGAAGTGTTAGGTCTTTCAAAAGTATTCCATTAACATAAACATAAACAAAAGTAAAAAATTAATTTGGCATATTTTTAGAGTCTAAACAAATATTTTCCTATTTTTTTTGTCTAGTTTCTAAAAAACATAAATGTTGTGGATAAGTGGTTAGAATTTTTAAAATAAATAAACATGATCAAAGAAACTAGATATTTTATATTATTTTCGTATAATACTTATGCTTAACATTTAATAACTGCGATTAGGATAAAGGAAAAGAAATTGAATACCGAATCTCGTTAAAGTAGTTTACATATATTTTGTTGGAATAATTAAACCGCCATAGTTAGCTGCTATTTTAAATGTGCATTTGAAAGCTACCGGTCTGCAGTTGTTTATAAATTAGCATTTTCGATACATCTTAGCAGGTAACCCCAAATTTCGCCTCAGATTGAAGATGAAATACCTATTCAATTTTTATGCAGATCGCATACAAAGTATTTCATAATATTTTTTCTATAATATATGCAAGATTACACCTATACTAAAAATATCAGCTATAAAACTTACATCATATGCTCCAGCCTTAATCTGGGCGTAAAGTCTGTGCTGATCTTCGTCCCAAAAGGGCGGATAACCTACTAGTAAAATATACAATATCACACCACAGGCCCATATGTCCACGGGTTTTCCGTATGGTTCTTTTTTCAAGACTTCTGGAGAGAGATATCCAGGAGTTCCCGCGAAGCCAAACCACGCCTGCTGTTCTCCTTGTACTTCTATCGCTAAACCAAAGTCTGCTAATTTTACTGCTGCTCCTTTCGCTTTACTTGCTAATAGTAAGTTTTCAGGCTGAAACAGTAAAATTATATTAATCAGTTATATTACAAGGATGTATACACGTATTAAACTCAATAAATATGTATCTTGAGACTGAGCAGACCAAAAGAAATCCGAAAAAGACATTTACTATTTGAGTTCAATAAAACTACGGCATGTAGAGTTAGTAAGGAGTAGTTAAGGCTTTTGCACATACACTGAAAATATTTAATTTGAGCAATGGGTATATTCTCAGCTATCTCCGGCAATAGATTGAAATCATGATTAAATTGGCAATTTACAAGCAAATATTTTATGTTTATCAGGTTTAGAACACTTGAACACGATGAAATATTTCAGTTTTTAATATTAGAGCCATCAAAAATATTTTTTTGCTAGGGTTAAAACCACGTTTATTGTTAGGGCAGAGTGGTGTATAAGACTAAATTGGCCCACAGAGTTATTCAGCTAAATATCAAGCTGTACATACGTCACTATGTTTTTAGACTACGCAGCATTTAACGTGTTTAACTACTGTCAAGTAATTGTAATACCTATAAATGACAATGTCTTTAATGCACAATATTGCATTCTCAACGCCACTGGTAAATCCAAAGAAATCAGAAAATTTAATCAGTTTCTTCCAATTTGATAGGTGTGCTTACTGAATATTAATATTACTACAAAAACACTGTTTGTTGCGTTGATACATGTGTCAAAACTTACCCATTACCTCATACCCACTCTGTCATAAGTCTTATTACTATCTCTAAATCATTCTTACATACTTTCAACTTTTCTATTGTAAGAATTTCTAGGTAGATTTTTACGAAGACAATGAACACAAAAATAGCAAATAAAACTGCATATTTCCAACTTTACAATTTTGCGTGGAGACTGTGGCCTTTCAAAATTGCAACTTCTGCAACGTTTCCCCAAGATTTTCTATCTTAAAACTATAATTGATTACTAATACATAACCATTTTCTATATCATTAATTTTGACTTATTTCTTACCTTTAAAACTATGAGCTCTCCTTACTAGGTCAATTTGTCAATCTTCATCAACGTGACACCAACTCCTTTGACACAGTTGTCAGTGTGAAACTTATACACTGTACTCAACTTCATGCAATTTTTAAGCAATAGCCTGACGCGTTAATCTCGTGAGCAGGCCAAAAATTACTGCATGATCTCTGATGAATCCCAAGAATTAACAGACCTCTTTTACAATGTTTGCTAATAGCATATTGTAGCTAGCTTTGAACTTCTCTTGTCCGGATTGTAAATTTGAGTCTAAATTGGTCTGGGAATGTGACGCAACTAGCCACAAGAAACAGGGTATCCCTGATGTGGGTTTCACAGTACACTAACACCAAAGGAAATGACATAGCGGACGAACCAACGCGACAAGCCGCGAACATTCTTTTTTTTGGACCCGAACCCTTCTTTGGGGTCTCAAAGTAACAGCACAAGAAAAAACTTAAAGACTGGGAAGCAAAAAAATGGAATTTCTCTAACAAAAATGAAATTTAAAAACCCTCACGGGCCTGTTTACTGGTTATTTGGCTTCTAAATTACCACCTCACCGCAGCTGAGCACATACGAGTGCGAAGCATTAGGCCGACAAAAGTTTTAGCATCAGAGCTTCTGACACCATTGATCACAAGTACTTACTCTCGATTTTGCGCTTGGTCTGTCAACACCTGCTGCTGAACTTATGCGTATTACTTATCTGGTCGTCAGTAAGCAGTTAAAATAGATAATTTGACCCAAGGGTTTAAATCTCTAAATGCAGGCGTCCCTCAAGGTTCCGTTCTCGGCCTCTCTTATAGTGTATTTATATCTCAAACCTATTGTCTCGTCTCCTACACTGCCAACATCATTGCTTTGCAGATGACACACATGCATACATCTCTTGTTTACCGGATGAGGTATTTCCGGCAACACGAGCATTGAACGATGCTCTGGACAGGCTTGCCCAGCAATGTTCTAAACATTCTCTTGTTAACCTCCCTAAATTCGTAGTTATTGTTTTCTCTAGACGACACAAAAGCCCTAACTTAGACCAAATACATATTAATATAAAAAGTGTGCACGTTCCTATTGTGGAAGTACTTAGGAATTTTGGTCTACATATGAATGACTTGTGGAGATTCAAACATCATGTATCGAAGCGTATGCAACGTGCGTACATGGCTTCAAAGATGATTTTTGCTCATAGATGTGTTTTAAACCAACATATTAAAACCACCAAGAAACGTATCCAGCGTCGGCAGAACGCTTGTGTACCTACGGCTTACTTTGGGTATAATGAAATTGGACAGAACCGGTAAAAAATTAAAAGACGTTAAATGACTCAACATGGAGCATGGAGATAGCAAATATTTGCATAGCTCATATTTCAGAAAATAGTACTGTAGAAGACACCAGTGTACCTTTATAATAAAATTGTTTTTCGAACCGATGTACACAATTTTAATTTGCGGTAGGTACAGGGGATTGCTGACTCCTCCTATTTACAGACTATCAATCTCCAAGAAGTTGCTCACTTATGTAATCAGAAGAATATATTGCTCTATTTTCACCTCCGGTATATAAGTCGTCCCTTTGCAAACACCTGTTACAATTGAATTTGTGATTTCAATGTTCTCGTGTGCGTGCACGTGGCCTTTGCTCTTTACTTTACTGCCCTTTTTTCTATTTACTGTAGTATATACATATTCCTATACCTATACATATTCTGCGCTGTGATAATGTATGGAAATGAGTTACAAATGATTACATTTTTTGTTCTCTCTAGCATTTTGTTCTCTCTTCTGGTTTTCTCTTAGTTTTTAGTTTTCGTTAAGTAGATCAGCATTTTCCAAACGTTGCCAATTGATGTATATACATACATATTACGCTTTTGTAATCATTCTTTTTTTGTTACTATTTGTTTTTTTTTTCTTGTACATCAATAAAGTCTATTATTATAATATCCCAATGCCAAACTTGTAATATTTATTATTAGTTAATAAATCTACCAAATCGATATTTAACTAAAGCTACCGAAATAAAGATAATAAAGAGTATATATTGCATCATGCTTGAAAGTAGCTACTGGAGAGCTACGATGTACTATTGTGGATATTTTACATATTTACTGTACAATTCATATTCATACTACCACTACTTTACGTATTCTCTCACTAACAAGAGTGATGAAACTTGACGCTGGAGATGAACATTGACCAGATTATATTTGTTGTATTTCTGTAATTAGATATACAGGACCCTTTATTCAAAACAAAACATTCTAAATAGCTCTTGAAAGGAATACACAAAAATCATCGTAACACGTCAAGGATAATATCATAGAAAATATTATCCGCTCCCCTACAAAAGTGCCCCTAAGGTTTTCAAATGAGAATATTGGAATATTTGAACTCTGATAACTCCAGTCATTTATTTTGTAAATAATTCCGGATATTCAGCAATATTCGGAAAATTTTTGCAATATGTTTGTTATTAGGTAATACAATTTCCTGTTTGACGTACGACAGACGGGTATATTTAATCTAATATACCGTACGTTTACGGCTACCGCAGTCAACTAAGAAAGAGACAGATACACAATCCTACGCCTGTAGATCCTCGCAGTGTTGTCTGTCTCTTTCTTAGGTGACTAGGGTCGCCGTAAACATACTGTATGTATGTTTACATAGTAGCTAACTAGAAATTTCTTTGTTGTTGGAAGTAAACAGAAAGGATCTAAATAGTGCTGCTAAGTTAGCAGCTCAGCATCAAGCTTCAACATTATCAGTTCAAAATAAAATTGGTAAATTTTTTGTTATCTGTAAAGAACCATTCTGTTTCTTAGCGAGAATTAAAGCCAACAAATGTTATATTGTAGGTGCCCGTAAATGAAAAATCGTGTGAGAATGTATGGAAGACTAAACAAATGCTTTACATAAACGGAAAGATCCCGTAATTACCCAAGCGTTAGGAGCTATCTCAACACCGGTTTTTTTCCAACAAAATGGAGATTTCATATTGATTTAAAAATATTTAAATCGATATTTTTAAATGATAACTCTGTAGAAGACGATTACTTAACTCTACGGATAGGTCACAAGCTATGACACCCCTAATAAAGATACTAAAAATTCCTTATTAGGGAGTTGCTAATCTAATTGGTAATTACAGATATAGTACAAACAACTTAATAAAATTTTGATTAACTTCTACGTATATTTCGAGAAGTCGATAGTAGATATTCTCAAAATTTTAGTAACCAATTCTAAGGTTTTTGATGTTAATGTTACTATTGGACAGCAGATTTAAATCTATTGCATTCAAATTTTTTCCTAGCAGTAGTTTAATATCGCTTTACTAGTTTGGAATAAAAATTAATCAATAATAATATATAATAATATCAATAATAATTAATTAATTAATAAAGATCAACTGTAACTTGAACCTTTATTTATTTTATTTATTGATAAATATTTTATGAGAATTTTACTTTCTCTTTACTTCTACTTTACTCTTTACTTTACTTCTCACTTTTATGAGAATTTTATTTTTTTTTTTGTAGTCTTATTTGTTTATTACATATGTGTTGTTATGTTTTTAGTTTCGAAACAGTTGACTTCTATTATATCTAGATATAATATATTGCGCAAAAAGATAAAAATGCATATTTTTTAATTGCTCAGAATAAATTTTTCTACTTCCTATTCTGCCAATTGAACACAATGACAATACATGTGCGGCAGAATCTATTTTGGAACAAAAACGTCTATTCCTTGTTTAAAATTTAGCAACTATTGAAATCCATCTAAAATTTTTAAAATGCGGCGTAACCTTTTATATATTTTTATGCGCAATAAATAACTGTTTTAAGTATACTATACTCCTAGAATGCACAAACACAAATCTACCATCAGAGTCAAGGATAGGATTAGTTAAAGTTGCTAGATCTAGAAGTTCTGTAATAAAAATATCTGAAAATGAGTATTATTCCAGCAATTTGCTTCGACAAGTAGATCAAATCATTCGTATTCAGTAGACAGTTACAAGCGTGACTCGAATTGTAACTCTAAATTCAAGTGTGCCTGATACTGAATATTCATAGCTTTTATTATACCACGCTGACTGAATATTAATAAATACTTTTAAAAGTTTTCGCTTACAACTATAGAATGGTAGAGACTAAACATACGCTCTTTCCGACTTGTGTAGTAAGCGAATTAATGTAGCATTAGCGAATTTCTAGACGTTTTTTCGAATAGGCTTCCGCGCACGGCCCTATAAACGCCATGGCGAACCGTAGAGATGCGTCATAGTCATTTTTAAAAGCGCATACTTACACTTTGGAAGTAATAGTCAAATTATATTTGTTAGTTGCGGTTCATCATGTCTTTCGTAAAGGATTATAAAGTGATATACGCTCAAATTCGGGAAGTACCTTCTAATGTTTACAATTATTTTTATAAACATAAAATTACATTAACGCCATTAAGTGAAATAAAAGAAAGTGCTCATGAAGGTGCGTCGGTGCAAGCAATACAAAGAATTATTCAAGAGAAATATAGTATTAAATAGGGAGATGAAAAAAACTTACAAGTCCTGGTAAGAAAAGCCAAAGAAAAAAGAAGGTTGAAAATTTGTAGAAGTATTAAATAAAAATAATGCAAGATATGCTCTATGAGTTTCATAGAACAGATGAGCAACAAATTACACTTTAGCTTTACGCCAAAATATGCACGGTGAACTGGAATGGAAGGAATCAAACACATTAAGAAGAATTTTAACAGATTTGGGAATTAAGTTTCGATGAACACGGAATAATAGGAAAGTATTGATAAAGTGAGTAGGTATATGAGGAATAAGAGTGGATTACTCACAAAAGATTAAACATTTTTATGAGACAAATGTACCTATATATACATTGTATGTACTATAAATGAGATGTACATTTACAGTAGTCATACGTCTTCCAAGATGTGGTACAGAGTGATGAATGCACAAAGTCTTTTGAAGAACATACTCGTACCTAGGTTATGCAAAGTTATGTCGTCCATCTTTAGAGTGCTTGCGCAAAGTTGGTACAGCTGTTACATATAATGTGTCAAACTGTGAATCGTGGTGCGTCTTTGTAGACTAATATTTATCCGACATAGCTGTAATCTGGTTTTAATGCTAATTTAGTAAGTAATTTAGAAGCAAACTTAAAAAACGTTCAGCAGCGTTAAGAATCTAGTTTGAACAATTATTGCTTCTGCATAGACATTAATTTCTCTCGATGTTTACTTAATAATTAGTTGCAAGAAGTTTGTTCTTCTGAAGTCTATTTTTAAGGTGTTTGAAGACCAATAACAAATGTGACATTATATTACTATTTTTTATATGTAACATAAACATTTATTTTGATTAACTAAATATTTGAAGATTATTACATGGAATATACCTATATTTTTAAGTTTATTTTGTCCTCTACAATTAAAGTGAAAGAAATAATTACACTTATTTGCCAAACCTCACCAGCAATTTGTCTTATTTGTGCGTTTGGAATAGACTATACACTGGTGGAAATAATCGACGAGCACCTCCTGTATAATTTGAACGCATGAAGATACATCCATAAAATGCGCAGAGCATCAAGGTTTCCTGCAGCGAGTTTAGACTTTTGCTATCTCCGCAATTTTTACCGAGTGGCTCCAATATGTGGAAAATGCCGTCACCGTGGAGACCAACGCGGGTCGGCGTTGTAGTGTAGTCGGCGGGTAGTTGAATGAAGGAATTTACATGAATAGACATTTTATTTAATCCTACTGTAACTCCAGGCATTGCCTGCGAGGCAAGTAAGAAGTCGCGTGGGTAAGAAATAAACTAATCATTTAGTAATATCATACATAAATTCTAATATTTATACTATATGATTCAAAATACTTTTTATAAGCGGTGGCTATGGATTACAAGTTTGAAAAACGTATGGCTTAGCTTAATATTATTTGCTTATCTGTCAAATGTGATTCATTTTAAATGTCAGAAGTCTGGTTAGCTTGAATTCTATATTGTCGTTGGCAGTAACTTGTTATATTGAATTAGAAAAATGGTGTTTACTGATAAACAAAAGGCAATTATTATTGAGTCATACTTTCGCAATGGATATATCGAAAATGGTGAATGGAAGTATAGAAGTCAACGATGTTTCGTTTGAAATATCCAGACGTAATAATCGATGAAGTCGTAATTTATAATAACATTCGTTATCTGGTAAATACATTTCGAGGTACTGGAAGTGTTTAACGAAAGAAAGGTAGTAACAAACGTAGAATACGTACAAAGAAGATTTATTATTTGCTATTACATTATTTTGACATTTATAATAAATCGCATTTGACTGAGCGAATCAGATTCGGTCTGACGAGTTGTCAACTCACAGTCTAGGTCTAAGTTAAGCCATGCGGTTTTAAAATACACGTACCTAATCAGTTGATCACGTAAGTACCATTTCTCTAATTCAATGAACTAAGTTACTACCAACGAAAATACAACATTTCAGCTAACCAGAATTCTAACATTTAAAATTAATCACATTTGACAGATAAGTAAATGATATTAAGCTAAGCCATACGTTTTTCAAATACACTTAATCCATAGCCACCGCTTATAAAAAGTATTTTGAATCATATAGTATGTATATGTTATAATTTTTAATTGTTTTGCATATAATACAGTTTTTATGACAAATTCTCATTAAAGCATATATGTATTTAATGAACGTTGTTGGAGACAATTACAATCCTATTAAACTAATAGGCGTGTTAAGTGCTCGCATTGCTCCTACCTTGTCCCTTAATTGAGTAACTCAAACTCATATACAGTGATTTAAATATGATACCTTATAGACAATCAAGGCGCGTATTTGTAGCTACAATGATCATCTTTATGCACGAGGAAACATCGAATTGCAACTCCCAATTGGCTTATTGCGCCCTTAGTCTTGTCAGCTAGGTTGTAAACGAAGAAAAAATTCTTCAAGCTACATCTGGAAAATGTATTTTGTAGCTTAGCTTAGTCTAACCCAGGAGTCTTCAAACCACATTAATGACGCCACAATTTCTCAAGGGCCAAAACCTATCTAGGATAACATATTTACGGCTTTAATTTCCTTGCAGTAATTTTAAAACTGTAAAGTCTTAAAATACCTTCAATAGTTCTCAAAAGAACAGGCATTTAAAATATCCAAAACAACAACAACAAAAAATAACGACGAGCAAGAAGCAATATAAATTGTAGGTGAAAATTAACAAGAACGTGACACAAACAATATGACAACCGACCTATGCTATGTAGGTATAATCAATAAAGTAATAAAATTATTTTATTGCCAACTTAAATTTCTAATTGGTACATGTATACATCTTTTTGCTTGTCCTTTGTTTACCGGTCGGACTGTCTCGTAAAAACTGTTCCTGCTTTGTCTATATTTCCTATACCGTGGTCCGGCTCTTGTCTGTGTTGCTGTTAGACACCTATGTCGACGGAACCCTTGGTGCAGAAGAATTGTAGCCTTGTCCATCCTACCTCACGCTGTCTTCACTACTGTATTTCTTAGGAATTGTCTTGGACGTGTCGAAATTGCAGTTTGATGGGTAATAGCATAAATGAGTTGCAAGCCGCTATACTAGATTTGAAGAAAGATATTCAATTGCGGAAAGTGTAATCCATTGAGGATGCCATGTTAATAAATTGCTACAGAAACTGTTACTTTTAACTGCCGAAAATTTAACGCGCGTCAGCCAAAGGAGCGGCAAATTTTCTCGAACCCGCTGATGTCTTTCGTGTGGATCACTCAAATGCTAATCAAGGTCGTCCACGACCTCTGAAAATTAAATTCCATAACGGAAAAGATCTTCACAAAATTATAAAAATGCTAAACGTCTTCGTCATAGTCCGGAGTTAGGGAATATATGTATCTATCACATTTAATCACCGCAGTATTACAAAACAATTGAAACTGAAATGGATGCTCGTGTTGCGGCTGGTGAAGTTACATTGACGCTTAAGTACAGGCGAATTCCCAGTATTGTATCTATGGAACCTTTAAACTAACTACGCCCAACAACGATGTCACCAATTAAAACCCAAAATTATATTACTTCAATGTGGGAGGACTTAGAACTAAGACTTATTTACTCTAATGGATGTACACATGACAACGATTTCATGCGTCTTACTGATACTTGGCTATCTGAAGATGTTCTATCAAGCGAACTTTTTCCTCGAAATTATGTATACATACATGTAGTAGTGAGACATGATAGACAGTTAAGTGTTCTAAGACATGACACACCTATTGTAATAGAAGACACTCACCACCCGTCTTTAACACTATCCTGTCCTGTTCATAACTAGCCTATCAGTTATACGCAACAAATTCCAACAATAAGATATATGACTTTTACAAGGCAAATTAGGTTGGACTAAACCCATTGCTATGTAAAAACTGGTCTATTCACTTGTCGTGTTTTCTATAGAAAAATTTACAATATCTTTGATGACTTAATTCCTCCGAAAAGCAGCAAACGCATTTCGACGACTTTCCCAATCTGGTTCACCACAGCTGACACAAACAATCTTCAATTCAAGGATAAACATTGCTCTCAGTATCGTAAATATAAGGGAAATATTCAGAATTGCGTCGGATGGTTAAGCAAGACTCCGGTCAACTCTATCAAAATTATGTATGTAAGTATCCGATGTGCAAGAACAACTAAAAATCGATCCAAAAAAAATCTCTTAAAATTCAAGAGAGCTACCCACTTCAATGAGGAATATGAAGAGACTTTCGATACTTTATCTTCAATTGTTGAAGCCTTCCAAAACTTTTTCCAATCAGTCTATTTTTTCAACTCAGCTTCATCAACTTCCCACACCCCGTTGTCTGGAAATGGCTTAAAGATTACTGTAGCAGCGATATTAGAGTCTGACATTTTCCACTCGTTGAAGGCACTCGCAAACAAAGCCGAGCTATCTCCTTAAAGACTGCGCGCAAGTGTTTAGCACTCTGTTGCATTACTTATTCAACTTGATACTGTTAACAATTCCAGTTTGCTGAAAAATAACTAAACTTAATCCTGTAGACAAGAAAAGCGATAAGTCAGTGGTAGAGCATTATAGATCCACAGCAATAATAAACAACTTTTCCAAGGTGATTGAAAAGTGCCTGTATACAATTTTTTTATCTACAATTGGAATCACTTCTCGCCGATGATCAGCATGGATCCGTCAATAATTGATCCACCGTTGTAGATTTGACCATATTTACCCAATAGATGTCCTGTTTCAAAACTTACCTAGGAAATAGGAAGCAAGGATGTTTCATGTATAGATCATAAGTCAGATATGTTTTTCGCAAGCTTTGGTGTCCCGCAAGGTATCAACCTTGGACCGTTTCTGTTTTTATTTATTATGTTATGAACTGACATGCAATAAATTACCCTTTGCGGACGATCTCAACCTACATTCCAAAGTTACTGGCCTAAATGACTGTTTGGATCTTCAGCAACAACTCTGCATACTCGAATCCTGGTGCTGCAAAAACACACTAAATTTAAATATTGCCAAATGCAACGTACCGACCTCCACACGCAAGCCCAATCCATTAATTTTTAATTATAACATGGATAGCAATATTGTCCCCACGCTGTACTTGTATCAAGGATTTGGGAGTAACGTTTGATGATAAGCTCACCTTTGTTTATCATATGTATACTCAATACTTCATTCACCTCTTATCATAGAATGTGCTTATACATATTACGATTTTATTGCAGATAATACAACCGATATAAACTGTTCATGTTTACAATCACTATTAAACAAGGGTACTGCTAAATACACGGTATAGCCATTACTGCATGCACACTGTAACTAGTATTTGTACAGGAAAAAAAGGTAATTTGAAATAGTGTTGATAACTTTCATTTTAATCGTGTCCTTTAGTCTTATCATTTTTGATAGATAATTTAATTAGTAAATACTAATTTCTAGAAGTATCAAGATTCTCAAAGTTGGTGATAGAGAGATATAATAAAATAGATGACTGATTAAAATTAGCTTAATTTACGACATAAAATTTTAATATAACCGCTTAATTATATGATACAGAACTTCAAGACATATTAGATTGTTAGCTCATGATAGCTTACAGAAAATAATTTAGACCTTTGTCAATACGCTTACCAAACGTGGTCTGTCCCGTTAATATGAATTTTGAAATAACAGATTTCAATAAGAAGGTCGCCAGCAGGTATTGAACGAAACCCCAAGTAAAACTAATTTCAACTTAAATTCAGACGGGTAGTGCTAGTTATATTGTCCTATTCTTTTACTACGAACATATATTTAGCTATTTAGCAATATGTGTATAGTAATATTTCATTTTGCGATATGTGATGAAAAAGTTAGTAGCGCAATTCAAAATTTATACACACGTTAAAGTTAAAATACGTTTGTTTCTAAATACATTAATGCAAGAATCCCCAGAACTAAGGTTGAACATTGATCTTATACTTCTTTTTTGTAATAAAAAGATTCGGTTAGCGTTAACAGAGTTACCCCAAAACACAATACCATATTTCACTCTATGAGTTTATTATTATTATCTATTATTATACCCGCATAATACGCAGCGATCACCGCCTCAGTAACAACCATTTTTGCAATAGATCGTAATGTACTCTGAGAGCACAATTTGTTTGCAATATTTTTTATTTCTCTTATTTTTCTAATATTTTTAAACTTCTAGGTCAATTACAACACTCTAATTTGGAAAAAATATCAGAAAAATAAGACAAGTAAAAAAAAGTCATAAAAATACATATACTAAATACTTTTTACATGATGTTTCCAGTTTAATTCACTGCCTACGGTCCAGCCAAGGATTTGTTCTTCAGTAACACAGGTGAGATTCTGATTTCTTATATTATTAGTTATAACGTCTCTACAGTTGAAACTTAGCAATTTGATTTTATCTATGCATATTTAAATTTAAATTGTTATTGTTGAACCATTCATTAAATAACGTAAGCATTCCTTTCAACTTAGAAAGCAGATTCTCTCTTCCTGTACCAGGCGTGTGTATACATTTAAAGACTTCATAGCCAAGCCCATGTTTAGCTTCAAATATCTCAGCATGGACATTTTTTATATTGATGTGAAATATTTGTAATTTTGAAAAAGTGCAAAAACAATCAAACATAATGCTGCTTAACTAGGAAATATTTGCTAACATAGAGAAAAATATGATAATTAATAAAATCGAGCGCTTTTGCCATTTTTTGTGGAAGTGAAATGGGTATCAAGTAGCTTTTCTGTATTACAAATAAAAGCGCCTTTCTAGCAGAAAAACTTTATGAACAAGGAAATTATCGAATACGTATAAAAATAGCACTTGAATTCAACTAGCTCGAGATTTAAAATTTCAAATTGAATTGTAAGTTGCTCTCATTTAACTTTGTTTGCAGTTTATAAGCTGGATTAATTACATACCCTGTCGGTTTGCAAAATTTAAAATTAGAGACGAATGAGTCAATTATGTACCGACTAGATGATGTCGATGTAACTGAACAAATTTACCAATGTGGCGACCAGTTTCAGAAATTCAATTAATACGAAACCATATAATTAAGTGTAATTACAAGAACTTTCGTGTTATACAGAAATTAGCTATTTGTAGTTACACATAAATTATTAGCAGTGTCTTGTAGCCAAAAAAATGGTGTTAACAATATTTTTTAGGCCACTTGCATCGCATAATTTACTTTGATGATCTGATAATAAATAATAATGTGAAAACTAGTTACAGATCCTATTTGTATTAGCGCGTTAAGTAGAGCCAACTAAAAAATAGTAATTGTTTGTGTTTCTTGACTGCATTTTCCATTTTCTTGGTAATAGTAGCCTTGTATGCGACAGTTTCAAGCCTATATGTTCACAAATAATACTCAATTTTATTATATAAATTTTTCTGACCATTGACTGATGTATTTTTCAGATATATTTTCCACTTTAAGGTTAATTTAAACTCTATTCGATTAAAAAATCTGTTTATTCCAGAATCAAAGTATATACAAATGATTAGGTTTTTGTTACAAACTTCGACAGTGGAAGAAATTGACATTTAATTTGTGTCAAGTCATGTAGTAACAAACAACTAGCCCTACCTATCAACAAAATTAACTAAACACAAAGAAATTCAACAATTCTCTCTAACAATTCTGTTCAAGGACAAGAGAAAAATATGACAAGAAACCTAATTAAAAGAGCTTAATTTGATTAAGTGAATAAATTATTATGATACTACTAGTTTTCAGTATCTATTCTAAAATTGACCGCATTATATCCTTTATCAATGTATCATTTCATAGAACTATTAATTTCTATTTATAATTATTTTCTTCTTTTAAAATGTTAACATTTTCAAAATCAAAGTTATGTCGTAATTCTTTAGAATGCTTAGACAACGCAGTTTTTGCGGTTTTGTTATGTAATACAGTGTAGATACTGATGAGTACAGAGGCGTTTTTTTGTATTAGCACTATAGAATTTGTAACGATAAACTAATAATTTGTATATAGGTTCTGGAATAAATTGATTTCTAATTGAATAGAGTATAAATTCATCTAGAAGTGGAAAAAATATATGTAAAAACATTTAACTCAATGTTATAGTAGTACCTACATTTAGTAGTTTTCTTTAAAATTGATGCAAATTGAGTTTTTACCACAGCTGCCCTTTTGAATAACTATGATATTTCAAAATCATCATCATCGAGTTTATTTCATCCAGCAGCAACATTCAATTCCTATTAACTGTTTAAGTTTCTTCAGTACTGAAAACGGTAAGTATTACATTGATTTATGTATATGTATAGATACAAAAGTAATATGTGTAGGTGACAGTTTTGGAACTGCTTCAAAACAGAAAACTTACGACTTCACCAAAGAGTAATGTGAAAGGATTGCAAACATTCAATTGAGTAGTATCAATACATATCTTCCCCTGATATTACTTTAAAAATTTACGAACATAAAATAAGTATAAGTAAGAATGAATATAAAGTTTCTGAAAAAAATAGAAAGCAATAGAGATGAATAGTGCATAAAGGCTGCGCTAAATTTCTATCGTTTGTTTACAGGCCGTTTTAAAAGTACTGGTCTACAACTTCCTTCTTGAAGTGATGTGTTATATTATAACTATAACACAAAGAGTATTTTAATTAAGTACGATATATGAACGTGTTGAACAGTTATAGTAGGCGTTATTAGCGGAGTTGCATAATGAAGTCTGCGCTACAGAATCCGGCTATTGCATATAGTATACATCGCATGTATAATCAGCTAGTTAACAACCGACAAACAATACAATTGATAGATGCTATAGAATAGGACACAGTGGCATAGTTCACAATTAATAAAGTAAGGACAGCACGCGTTCGAAGTGCTAACAATTGAATATTTTTTAACAATAATAATAATGATTTATTGTCCAACGGCATTTTACAAGACAAACTAAATTACATACGTACATACATACGTACATACTACTTCTAGAGTACATACATATAAAAGTATATAGAGAGAAAGACACAAAAACAAAGAACTAGATCGTATATCCACAACATCAAAAAATATATCAATATACAGCAAATTTGCAGCATTACAACACATTGTAAATAAAAGCGACTTTAATAATAAATTTGTGCGAGGGGAGGGTAATGAGAAGGTAAATGATGAGCGAGAGGATAAAGGAGGTACAAGGAAATCGATAGAGAAAAGTAAATCAGGAGAATCAATACTACCACGAACAATCTTCCAAACAAATCGTGCTCCAGACACCCTCCGGCGATGCTCCAACGATCGTACTCTATGCCTTTCCAACATTCGTAGTCAATACCTCTGGCAGTATACTGGTTATCGATTTTAAAAGACAGGTACTTAAGGAAACGGCGTTGAACCTTTTCAATTCTCAGTTGGAGGTGGATTTAATGTGGTGACCACACCTTAGATGCGTATTCCAATTTACTTACAACAAACCTGAAGTATAGTGTTTTAAGAAGACATACTTACATCACTCCCACATCTCTAACCGTATCAGCCTTTTTAAGATAAGTATCACGTTGTGTACAATGAGTTGATGAAATTAATTTTCCTCGTAAAGGTAACAAATTGACACTTGCAAACATTTAACTTTAATTTATTTAAGAAGCACCAGCTGAAAATACAGTCTAAATTATGTTGAAGATGAGCCACATCATCACATAATAAGGACAGAGACATCAATAAATCGTTCACGAACAATACAAACAAAAGCGGTCCCAGATGCGACTCCTGTGGTACTCCGCAAGTGGGAGTGAAATCAAATGATTTGTAACCATTGTAAAGAACGTAGCTTTTTACCATTCTGATAGTTAAGTAAGAATTTAGAAGGTGTAGGAACGAAGATCTTAGTCCAAAGAATGATAGTCGAGCAAAATTTCATGATTAATGACAAGTCTGTACAGATCAACCTGACTTTGACGATCAAGTTGTTCACTAAGATATTGGCATATAGAGACAAGATTAGTAACTGTTGACCTTCCTCTAATAAAACTCTGTTGTTTCGATGAAATATACAGGACTGTATTGTAATACAAACAAGAATAAATACCATGTTGGCGAACCTTGGCGAAATTTGACAAAATCGAAATAGGTCTATTGTTACTAACACGAGTTTCATCTTTCCCAAAAACAGGATTAATTCTTGCACGTTTCCATCACGCAAGACAAATACGTGATAGATAGGTAAATCGTTTCCAGCACTATTCTTCTGTGGAAACTTTGACATAATACTAATTAATTATTCTTCTGTGGTTGGTAACAAAGTGAAAGGAGTGCAGTTGGAATGAGTAATTTTAGGTGAAAAATCATTACTGTCAATGTGTCAAGGCATTAACTATTTCCTCATGTGTATCAATACGTCCGTCATCATCAAACAAGATTTTATGTAGGTATACGTGTTGTGTGAGTGAACTTAAAGATCTCTTTCGGGTTAGCTCTAACTGAAGTTTGAACTTTTGCGAGGTGAACTGAATAGGCAGAAGCGATATCACTCTTGCATATAGATCGGAGTCATTAATTCAACGATGAAGTATGAGCTGTTAGTAGTTCTTCATTTCTGTCGATAATAATTCTTTAGTTTTAGGTTTGAAATAATGGCTTTAGAGAACCAGACAGGATAACGAGGTTCAGAATAAGTACATTTTACTGGTATAGAAGTATCAAGAACTTGGTAAAACTGGGCATCAAGAGCAGAATTGACGTCAGTGTGGTTTTCAAGAAATGACCAATCTGTATTAAGATCATAATATAATTTGACTAAATTGGCTCGAAAATCGTATGGATTATTATTATTCGTGGGAAACGCAGTATTATCACCTACTGGTGACAGAAGTGTAAGAGATATAGGTAATGCAAACAAAATGGGTAGCTCTCAGGGGAAACCAAAGGAACAGGAGACAAGTTCGAAGAGACCAGAAGCCTATTGTCATAGTTCTATACTGAATTTACTTGATGAGTAAGTAAATTCAATAAGCAGTTAAGAGTGTAGCATTTAGAACAGGGTAGCGCAAATTGTGGTAAATTAAGATCGCAAATCAGAAAAGCAGATTCGTTGATCAAAATAGCCTCACGATATTCACGAAAAAAGTGAAAATCTTCTCAGAATCACTAACTGAGCCTTCAAACCAACTTTCAGTAAGACTGATGAATAAAATAAATATCGTAGGATGACTCACACGCATCAATGAAGAAAGTATAAGTTTTTGTTTTAAGACCACGTGAATTCTACACACATCAGGTGCAAACTAAGTGCCGTCGGAGCTATTTAGTTTAAAGGGTTGACAACGGTGAGAATTCCCTTCTTATAGACAATGTTCAAGTTTGTTTCATCTTTCGAAATACGGTCAGTTAGCTCCGCTTTAGCGTTCTTGTGAATCTGCACCTGCATAGGTGTCCGATCACGGTATATGGGCAATGTTGAAAATTTTGATAACTCTCTTTAGCCGTTGCGGCGGATCGTGCGAACTGACGACTCAGAAGAAAAGCTTACCTTAATTGGTCTGCGACGCTCAGGGTTGCATCGAACTTGCGAAGTCTAGAAACTATAAAAGTTGTATCGTTGATATTCAGTGTTAAACAAACAGCGTTCACCATACGCACATCAGTAACAATCTGGGTAGCATTGGTACTGCATGCAATGTCATCGGACCCAAAGGTCATAAGATTAGTTTTACGATACTGATATAATCCGTTCGGTATCAAGAAAAGAATTAGTTGAGGTAGGCGGCTCCAAAATCGATTGTTTTAAATTATTTATCTCATCTTGCAACAACACAATCACCGTTTCAAAACTGTTAAGATCGTTGCCAAGCTGATGCTTCCCAAAAGTTCAAATAATAATAAATAATAATAATAAATTGCCTTTATTAAATAAAAATATCTGGATGAAGCCAGGCGAAGTCTACCTAAAGCTACTCCACTCAACCTGACTCCATCAAAAACATAACAAACAGAAGCAAGACAATGGCAAAACACATAATTTAGAGTATATACAACAAAATTATACATTAGATTAAGCTAAGGTTAAGTACATTCTGAAAGTGAAAATAAATTATATAACTGAGCGTAGTGTTAAGATTACTGTAAAGAGAGCAGGTGGGTCTTCACGGATCTACAAAATCTCCTATGGTTGCTGAGATACTTAATACAATCAG
Source organism: Popillia japonica (assembly GCA_004785975.1). Taxonomy (NCBI): domain Eukaryota; kingdom Metazoa; phylum Arthropoda; class Insecta; order Coleoptera; family Scarabaeidae; genus Popillia; species Popillia japonica. The sequence goes on from ML218750.1 coordinate 20,835, forward strand.
GGGTAGAATTATATAATATACAACTACATTACACACACAAATGAACTGTAATATTGTCGATATAAATATGTAAGGACCGCGATTTCTGTAATAAGTTATATAATTTATATGTCAAGTTCAAAAACTTAAAGCAATCTATAAATTCAGATAAATATGATTACACAACAGAAATATAACATACAACAATTGCTAAAATACGTAAATTTTAATCCGTCATTTACTGCTAGTAAATTACTTTTTATTTTTCCCTGCAGTAACCTAACATGTTGACGGTTTGTCGAATTTCAATTATGTAAATACCTTAGTTAGGTATGCGCAGTTCTGATTTGTTTGTCAAACACAAAATTGTAAAACAAAGTTTCATCATTTAGTTTTATTCACTCTACAGTATATATTTAAATTAGTTTGTACTTTTCTCGACTGTTATTTTCTGAAGCGATAGTAACGAAATTCTCTGTGTGTGTAGCCAATAACTAAACTAATAGTAATAATACATGAATGCAATTTAGCTTTTCAATTAATAATTTATTGCCGCAGGTATTTTTAGACAGAACATAAACAAAGCATTTGCTGTCGTAGGAGTATACATATAAACAGTTTTCATTGAAAAATAGAAGATAATAATTTAAAGTTTTCACAAATTTTGTCTCAACATCAACAATCGCTATCAACTGAGCTAAGATAAAGGATTAAAACAAAAAAAATTGTAAATTAAAAATACGGTTTTTGAAACTCTATCTGAAAGTCATGTAATGTTTTTAGGACTGTCCAACTGCTAGAATAGATATTCGAAGTTGTTATCACTGACACGTATCGCTATACATTCGTAAATATTATGTCTGTCCAACTTTTATACATTTAGTATCACTGTTTTCGGTTAGCTTATTTGCTTCTTATTAATAAATACACACAATACATACAATATTTTGTAACGCGTAAATGGTATCAATACAAACATTTGTTTTCGGTATATCCTCATTCGTAATTTACAATCGATATATGTATATTTATTCGTAATTTACAATTAACTAGAATATTATTGTTTGCTTCGCAGAATCATGTTAGTAAAGATTAATTTTAAGTTTTCAATAATTTTACGGGATAAACAATTTAAAAATACTAGGCACACACATTTAAATTGCATACAAATGAAAGAAAAACATTTACCTACAGATTTATTAATCGGTGTTAATGGTGTTTTATATTTGGTGGCGGCGACGGCAAATTTCTAAATACACCTGGTAAAAGCCTAATTTTTAATTATAATAGGGAGGTACAAATAAATTAAGAACTTCACCAACATTCTCTAAAATTTGTTTAAGTATTTGAATATTGTGACATAAAGGCGGTAAATATAACGTAACAGATATAATAATGCCAGGCATACAGGGTGCGTACAAAGTATTGCACCCAATAGGGTTATGTAGAAACTGTTTAACATTTGAATTTGAGATTTGGTGAGATTAAATCATAGATAAATACCCACGTTTAATGTGTGTTTCATTTGCTTTAAGAGACTGATGTTTGTCTGAGACATAAATCTTGAATTTTTTTAAATGGCAACCTATGTCGAATTTAGTGTCATTTGACAGGAAATTTATTTAGAAACTCAATTCGGCATATCGTAAGTTTATTTATTTTAAAATAACAAAAGAAAATCCAATATAAAACAAATACAAATAATGAAGAAACTGCTATAAGGGAATATATGAAATACTTGTCCATTTACTTCTTGACAGTATCTAAGTCTATCAACAAAAGCTCCCAGTCCATTCTTCAGGTATGCTGGAGGAATTTTTGTAACCGCGATTCTAATGCGAGCTTCTAGCTAATCAAACGTTGTTGGTCTATTGCGACACACAAGATCTTTCAAATATACCCAGAAAATCCATGGGCGTAATGTCTGGAGTTCTAGGAGGCCATTCAATCAGACCCCTTCGTCCAATCCCTTGCTCTGGGAAATTGTCGTCTAAAAATAAACGAACTTTCTGACCGAAATGCGTAGGAGCACCATCCTGTTGATACCAGACATCTGGGTGCAAGCAACGACGATTTATTGGATTTGGCCAAATCTCGTTTATTTTTGGTAGAATTTGGTTTACTAGTAGTTCTAGGTTCTAGCTAGCTGTTAACGCACAGCGTATAAAGAATGGTCCAATAATAATAATTTCTTTTCAATATTCCACACCCAACATTAAGTTTTTCTGGATATTGCGTGTGAGCTTCTATGCTGACATGCGGGTTATTAGGGTGCCAGTATCTGCAGTTATGTTTGTTTAAACATAACACAAACGTGGCTTCGTCTGAAAAGACAATGTTTGTCACAAAATTTGGATCAGCTTCTATTTTTTCCATAATGATCTCTGCAAATTGACGATCAAAATCGTCTTCTAGGACTTCATGCAGTAAATATGGTTTGGCTTGCCTTAATATTTTTCATATTGATCCTTCAGAGACATCATGATCTGCTGCAAGTTGGCTGATCGAGATTTGTGATACTTCATTAACATCCAGCAAAACTTGTAATGAAACGTCTGCTTGCTGTTTTCAGTCTTCCAAGTGTAGAACGATTTTTGGCACTTTTTAGTTCATTAAATCGTTACACTGTACGCGATACTGTAGATCTGCTGATTGGAGGTGTGTTTGGATGATTGTCGTTAAATACATGACAAGCTTCAGTTTGGGTCTTCCTACGATCACCGAATCCAACAATTATTAATAGTTCAATGCGCTCAATCTCGGGCAAATTCATCTCTTTTATCACTTTTGACTTATAAAAGAAACGTGATACTAATTTATACTAACGTATAAATCGTGACAGATAGTAAATATACTCGATTCCATAGAAACCAAGTAAGTAACTCGATTTTTAATTTTATTTCATTTATTCGTTTACAGTAGTTTATTAACTTATTTTTTGATTTTATTTGTTGTTTTTGGAATAAATAAACTTGTGGTATGCCGTATGGTATTTCTAAATAAACCTGCCAAATGACACTAAATTCAACATACATTGGCATTTCAAAAAATTCAAGTCTCAAACAAACACCACTGTCTGAAAACAAATGACACACATGTCAAAATGTGGATTTATCTACAATTTAATCCCACCAAATCTCAAATCCAAATGCCAAACCGGCGGCAGTTGTGTGTACTACAAGCTACAAAATTTCCAATAACACATGCGTTGTCGAGTACATGCGCACACGTGATTTGACAGAGGAGTTGTAAAGTGCGCATTGCTATTTTTCAACATGGAACATGACTTTCGATTTAAGTATTATAAAAGGTTATGTACATTATGTAAGGCTAAAATATTTGACATATGTATAGTTTAAGAGTCAAGTATACATTTGAAAATTTTACAAACACCTATATTTATAATGTACAATTTGTTACTGTTACATATATGTAACGCTAGACTCTTATGAGTACAAAATTGCAAATTATTATTTATGTTGTTATTTACTTATTGTTTAGTGGGCCGATAACGTTTTTAAATGAATCAAAGCCAAATATACAATTTGTATTTATAGACATGGCCTCACTCTACAAGAAGCCCTTGCAATGGTGTATGATGATGAAGTAGAGGAAATTTTCATAGAACCTCCACATGTGAGTGAATTGACTGATGAAGATTCTGGGGAAGAAGAGGGCGGTACTTTCGACAATTTGAGTGGACGGCAACTTCGGGCTTTAGTGGAAGTTAAACTTTCAAATTCAACGAGAATTACTTCAATAGACGATGAAAATAGTCCATCAAAGGAGGCACTAGCTACCTCGGAAAACGTAAGGAGAAAAATCCAACTAAAAGAAAATATCACGTGGATAGACGGTGATGTGATAAAATCGGCATCGCGGCAATTTCAAGAACCGAGCTATCATCATTTAAAAGATATGTCGTGTAGAGAGATTTTTGAAAAATTTATCGATACAGATGTCATAACGCTACTGGTAGATGAAACACAAAAATACGCTGCTTTTAGAAACCGCCCAGATCCCAAAATAACCCCAGATGACTTACGTTGCTTTATTGCGATTTTAATTGTAAGTGGCTATGATTCTAAACCTGCTACCAAATTCTTTTGGGACTCTGGAACGGATATGAGGAATACAGCAGTGTACAAGGCCATGAGAACAGATAGGTTCAAACAAATCTTACAATTCATTCACTGTGCTGATAACACAAATATCGACAAAGAAGATAAATTATATAAGTTACGCCCATTTATAAACTTGTTGCAGAAAAAATTCAAAGAACAATTTGTACCTGTGGAAAATCTTGACTTTGATGAGGCTATGATTAAATATTACGGAAAACATGGGTGCAAGCAATTTATTAAAGGCAAACCCATCCGATTCGGCTTCAAGGTATGGTCTATAAACACTAAAGATGGCTATCTATTAAATTTTGACATTTATCAAGGAAAAAGTCCCACTACCAGTGAGCAGAATAAAAGATTGTTTGGAAAATGTACAGCTCCACTTATATCTATGATATCAGATAGATCACATTCCGAGTATCCGTATCACTTTTATCTTGACAATCTGTTTACTAGTATTACTTTATTTGATTTTTTACGTGAACAAGGATATCATGTTACTGGAACTTTTCGCTTTTCGGAACTTATTTCAAAAAAGTCCATGAAAAAATCTGAAAGAGGTTCCTATATTTCATCTATCGATAAAGATCATGGAGTAATATTTGTAAAGTGGAAAGATAACAATGTAGTTTGTGCAGCATCAACTTGTTTTGGAGTAAAACCCATAGGTCAAGTAAAGAGATATAGTCGTAAGGAAAAGAAGTACGTAAATGTTTCCAGACCGGATCTAATAGGACAGTACAATAATAACATGGGAGGGACTGATTTAATGGATCAGAACATAGCTGCTTACAGGATAGGAATTCGGTCTCGTAAATGGTGGTGGTGTATTTTTACCTTTCTTTTAGATGCTGCAATTAATAATGCTTGGATTTTATATAAGAAAAGTCATGAACAACAATTACCCCAACTATCGTTTCGAAGAAACATAGCACAGTACTACCTACAAAAATTTGAAAATCTCCCTCAAAATGCTGGCAGACCAAGTTCATCAAAACAAAGTGCCACTGGAAACAGAATACCAGACCATCTACGTTATGATGGACGAGATCATTTGCTAGTATACATTCCTGATAAGAAGAGAAGACGCTGTGCTGGTTACCAGTGTCATTCTAGTACGCGAACAATGTTTTCAAAATGTGATGTAGGTGTTTGTTTGGACTGTAACTACGCATTTCATAAGAAATGATAATCTTCCAAATTTATTATCATAAGAGCCTAGCGTTACATATATGTTACACTCAATTTTGGGTTTTTGAAAATAAATGCTTTTGTTAATCCTTCATATTTGTTTCATTTAAGTCCCCTTAAACCGTTTTTTCCTCATAATTAACCAAAAACTGCAAATAAAAAAATTCAGGCACTAATGGGTTAATCCATTTGGCGCAATACTTTATACGCACTCTGTAATGTACGTTGAAGCCAAAATTACTCATGTTCGAATAAATAAAAATGTATAGCTGTGTTGAACTAGCTATCGAAAATAATGCAAATACAGTGAAACCTGCCTAAGACGGACCCTTGATAAAACGGAAAACTGTTTAAGGCGGAAAATTTTCATAGTCCGGAATCGTCCTCGTAAAAAAACATAGCAACTGTACCTTTTTAAAACGGAACCTGTTTAACGCGAAACCGTACTAATAAATTTAGACCAAAAAGTATTGTGAACCTCCATAAAACGGAATCGGTTTCCACCATAAATAACAGAGTTTACATACTTCAAATGACCGGCAACGATCCTTGGCTTGATTTACTATTAGAAAACAGACCATTTCTGACGGCCACCTATGAAGGAAACACTTTGTCTATTGAAAAATGTATCACACGTGTGGATTACTAGGACGACTCAATAGGAAGACGGAATACAAAGGGAATACACATAGTTGTGCACACATGTTCGATCTTTTGTCGGACGTTGATAAAGTAACGTTCATACATATATTTATATCAATAAAATAAAATAGGTATGTATGTATAAATGTGTTCCTTTTTCTGCAATATGATCTAGATACTTGCCTATTTTGTCTTAGAACTTTAGCAAATTCGTTAAAATTTTGGAATTTCACGCGTTGGTATGCTTTAGATTGGACGGTTGAATGAAACATTAGAATTTCATATTTTAATACATATGTATAACCTGAGTAAAACGGAAACCTGTGTATAAAGGAAAATATTTTGGTCCCAGTCGATTCCGTTTTAAACAGGTTTCACTGTAGTGGTGACAAAGTTACGCAAAACTAACTTTTTCAGGAAAACATTATATACACGATTATCATGCTGGCATCAAAGAATACACAATATTTTTGTTCCAATTATTGTAGAAGTTTTAATGAATCCAATTAAACCATTAGTTACAACTTTCGCAGTAAAAAGTTTAGAAGCGGTTGAACTTGTACTACATATATAATGGTTTAATTTTATTTCATAACAGAGTTACCTATAATGGCAAACCCTACCGACGATATACATACCATATATTTTGTACTTTCCACAAAGTAGATAATTCTTTTCCTAAAAATCTAAATATACTACAACTTTGCCTATAAATATTTTAGGCATAAAATTTCTACGTATTTCCAAAGAAATTGTTAGTGGCCTGTAATATAACCAGTGTGTCACCGATTGTATGTAAATTTTTGAGGTAGGTACTTTAAACACACAGGTAATATATATAAGTAATACATACAAGTAATGGTTGTAATGCGATATTAAACAGAAAAATGTTGTGGAGACTGTATTATATATATTTCATTGCAAAAACACTCGCAAGTTGTGGCAGTCTACATGTTATGTAATGCTCTTTTTGTACAACCATACATTTTTGTTATTATACCTATAGTTCTATTAAATAAAAGCTGCTTAAAACAGATTGTATTTGAAAATACTGCAACTCATTAGCTAGAACTTTCACAAGTAAGGTTAAAATACGTATCGGGTGAGTTTTTCAAATAAAAAAGATCTTAATAAGATTTGTTATAGTGTAGGGGGCTCACTGAATAGTGCCGAACTCGATCCCCCACCCCACCTCTCCAGAGCGGGATGTACACCAATTTTGAAATCTTAAATGGGAACCCCCATTTTGTATTGCAGGTTCGGATTCTACGCCATCAAGTATGTAGTTTTTGTTTGAAACGTTTTTTTCGATGCGTAACAGATTGAGCTGTAATCCCAAAAAACATGGTTGTAAACTTCTAGAAAAAATACTCAAAAACGAGAAAACATGATTTTGTGTTTTTTTATTTTAACATTAAAATAACATTTTAAACAGCCATTCAACAACGAAGAACCTTACTTTATCATATCAGAAATGGAATGATTGCACACAACTGAAAAGTGTTTCCAACGTAATCTTTGTGCAAGCGTTGGCGATTCGCTCAATTATGTTTTTCCTCGTCGTTGACACTTCTGTATAAACTTCAGACTTTAAGTGGCTCCACAATAAGGAGTCAGAGGAAGTAAGACATGGCGATCTTGTGCAATCCATCGACGATTGTAGGCTCGATCCCTCGAGCCCTTCTCGTGCTATTCGTGAATATTCGTGCTAGGCAACGGTCATTTTGAAACCACATTGTTTGTGGTACGTCCACAAACAATGTGGTCTTCAGGTAACACTAAAAGTTCATTCTGCAGAATGTTTCGATATTTTTCACCATTTATTTAAGCTTCCATCGATAAAATGCGGACCAATAAGCTAATTGCCAATTATTCAACGCCAAACATTTACGTTCCAAAGATGTTGATGTTCAACTTGGCGCAACCAATGGTAGTTTGCGATACTCCAGTAATGCATGTTGTGCCGATTTACAGCACCGTGATCTGTGAATGTTACCTCGTCAGAAAATAATACTCGGGCAAAAAAGTTGGGATTATCAATACCACGATTTCATTATTATCTTCAGCAATTTATTTTCGGCGATTGCGTTTCCTTGACCGTATAGTTCCTTCACTAGAGAACTGTTGAACGACTCGGTAAAAAGAGGCGCGCGATCGCACTTTGTCAGGAAAACGTTGTGAGTAAAGATAAACAGCATCTTCGATATTTCTACCACTTTCTCCATAGACGTAAAATTATTTCAATTCTCTCTTATAATGCTGTAGCCTCCATTACTGTTCAAATATTCAACACTAACTAATTAGTATTGAATTAAAAATTAATAATCTAAATGGGGATCGGACAATGTGTAGGTATTTACAGCTTGTCAAGTACTGAATAAGGTACGGCTTTGTATTGTTGAACAGAATTCCAATTTCGAATAAATATAAATTGTATGGAAGTGGAAGGGCACATTTTCAAAAATATTTTCTGAAATGGGTATGATGAAGTAAAGTTTACAACCATGTTTTTTTCATGTTTCAAAATCCCCCTTCCCACCCTGGAGCACAAGGGGGGTGAAGTGGCGAATCAAGTTCTGCACCATTCAGTGGGCCCCTACATTATAACAAATTTTATTGAGATCAGTATTTTTTGATTTGATGGTGTGTTTTAGAGATATTCCGTTGTTTCAAGATAAAAAACTCACCCAGTGTATTAAGAAAAACCGTACTAAAGGCTACTTTACACGATGCTAGATTCATACTTTTTCTATACTATTTTCTAGAAACTAGAAAAAATAGTCAGAAAAAGTATCATGTAAAGACCACTTTATAACAAACTATACTAGATGCTATACTATTTTAAAAACTAGATCCTGTCCTATTTTTGTTTCTAAATTGATACTAGAACATGCGCAGAAGTACTTTTGACTGATTAGCCAACATCGGAAAATAAATACAAGTTCAGTAGATTACTGGAAGCCAAGGTAGGTTATGTTGTTCAAGTTGGTAGAACTTGAAAGCTGTTTAGTAGCGCCATCACGTATGGATTTTTGTACTCCCACCTAAAAAAGTATTAAGAAAATCCTAGAATAGAATCTAGTATAGAAAAAGTATGAATCTAGTATGGTGTAAAGTAGCCTTAAGAAGATAAATGGTGTGAAGAGAAATATCGTTAGGTCAACATGCAGAAAAGAAAGTATGTTTTTTACCGCCTCTACATTGATATAATTTTTCTGGGTTTGTTTGATCGTGGTGTATATGTGTGTACTATATATATATAGTGGCGAAAAACACTCCATTATGGAGTTGCGCCGCTCCATGGAGCTTTCTTGATCCCTTTTCGGGTGGATCACTCCTCGATTCCTATTTTCTCCACTATCCCTCGCCATATCTTCCTAAGTCCGGTCTTCTTTCTCCAATTACCTAGCCCGATCTTTGCAAAATCTTCTTCCACTTCCTTCAGCCATCTGGTTCTGGGTCGACCTCGCCTCCTCGCACCCGGTGGCTCCCACATCAACATCGACCGCAGCCTCGACGTCGCACCTGCTCTCCACACATGCCCCGACCATCTCACTCTTCTTTGTTTTATCTTCGTAACCACCTGCTCCACTCCAAGTTCTCTCTCTATTTAATAATTCATTCTTACCCTATATATATTTTCTTCAACTTTTACTGGTCCCAATATTGTTCTCAGAATCCGTCTTTCTGTTATTCGGATGGCTTCTTCAACTTTCTTTGAGAGTGTCAATGTTTCGGTAGCATATGTCATTATTGGTCTTATAACCCTTTTATATATTTTTAGTTTAGTGCTTTTCATGAGAAGTCTACTTTTTAATAACTTCTTATTTGCATGGAATGCCCTATTTACGTCCATTATTTTTTCATCGATTTCGGTTTCTCTCTCGCCCCTTTTTTCCTATCATTACACCTAGATATTTAAATTTATCCACGTTTTCGAATGCGAATGGTCCAATCTTTATTCTGCTACTGATATTATATATGTGTGTACTATAGAGTTTATGAAAATTTTTCGTAATATTAATTTTAATAGCCCGCCATTACTAATTGATCAAGAAGTAAATAACTTACCATTTTGTTATTAAACACAATCTCCTTCAATGTAGACGCACTTGCAATACCTACCTTAATGTACCGTAATGATTTTTATTCCATTTATTAGACCAAGTATTTGGCCTCTAAATCAGACATTACTGTCATCCAACTCAATGCTAACAAACAAATGTCTAGTTCTCGTACTACAAACAATGGCATGATTTCCAAACCAGCATGTTTTTTTATTGAATTTATAAAGGTTGAAACTAGGATGTAGCCATCAGTTGCCCTGGTCAGTTTAAGCAATATGTTGGGGATCATGTAGTCTTGCAATGAAACATTAACCAAGGTACCATTACTTAGACGGATGTTGCGTTAATTAAAATCGCAGAATTAATTTTTCCTATGTGGTGTTCTTGCAGGCATTTGAAAAACCATAAGTCAACTGGAAAGTGAACAAACAAAACAAGCTGTCACTTAAATGTTGGGAGTGAGTTAAATTGTAACTGTAACGTGGTGGGTTCCCAAAGGGAATTACTTTTGGCTTGAGTTCCCAGCCTCGAGGACGCGAAGGGAAATGAGGCGGCAGACGATCTGGCCGGACAAGGTTCGTCAGGGCAATTCGTCGGACCTGGTCCATCCTTCGGCACCACCAAATCAGGACAAAAACAGGCAAAAGAGTTTCTAAAAGAACACAAGCCTAAATTCACTAGAGACCTGCTGGGTAAAGACAGGAAAACTGTCAAAATGATAGTAGGTCTGTTGACAGGTCACTGTAGTCTAAATAGGCATATGTAGAACATAGGCCTAGCGGAACATGCCATATGCAGATTCTGCAAAGAGGAGGCAGAAACCCTCATCCATGTACTGAGCCATTGCGTGAGTGAACCTCTAAATATTGTGAATAAGATTGCAAATAATTCATCTGTAACTATAACCAAAAATAAAGGACACGATTGTGTTGCTGGTAGTATGTGTTTTCCATTTAGCGAGGAGAAAATGTTATTTCATTTTTCTAAAATAAAGAATAAACGTAATTCAGGTTTTGACAACGCACAATGCTACATTCTTAAAAAGATTCCGCCATATTTAGTTCATCCGGTAACACAACTAATTAATTTTTCCTTTGAAAGGGGCATTTTTCCTGCGATTTTGAAGGTGTCGGTTGTTCATCCGATCCGCAAAAGAGATAGAGAAGATATTGGAGCGAACTACCGACCGGTTTCGGTGGGTTCCGGTTCCTCCTAGGTATTTGAGTACGCAATGCTTTTGAGGTTATTAGATTATTTGGAATATAATAATTATATTGTCAACATACAACATGGTTTCCCCGTGGGGCACTTTGCTATGTCAGCGGTGTACTCCTTCATCAATGATATTGTGCAATCGCTTGATCGTGGTGTGTGTACTATGAGAGTATTCTGTGACCTTTCACGCGCGTTCGACTGTGTCTATTATTCTATTTTGGCAGAGAAGCTGAAGCTTTGCGGAGTTCGTGGCGTGGTTGCATAGTGGTTTATTTCCTTTCTTAATAGGCAGCAATTTGTTAGAATCTCAGTCCTAAGAACGTCATAAAGAAGTTATCTTCATTATATCTACCTGTAACCCTCTTTGTGCCACAGTGCTCGATTTTGGATCCTGTCTTATTCTTGATCTTCATAAGCGACATCATGCAGATGAGACCTCTGCAGTTGTTACAGGGACTCATCTCATGGATGTACAGAACAGAGCAAACATTTTATTGTCTGAATTACATCAATAGTTTTCAAGTAACAATTTGCATCTAAATCTTGAAAAAACTCAGTATATGTTCTTTCATACGATAAGATCGAAATTGAACTTTAATGTTGACGTATCCGTACGTAATGTTTCTTTGTCATTAAAGAATAATTTGAAATTGCTCGGTATTAAACTTGATGAACCTCTAGACTGGGAGCAGCATTGTGCTAGTATTATGACTGACAGGTAGAGCTTGTTGTTGTTACCAGATTAGAATGTGTGTAATGTGTTACCTCTAAACTCAGTTTTATCTTGTTTGTATAATTCACTCGCGACTGTCATATGGTATTGCTTTTTGAGGATCATCCATCCATGCACACAGAGTTTCATTGTAAGGTGCATTAGTAATATTAACAGCTCAATCTTGTCGACCCTTGTTTAGTAAATTTAAAATACTCCACGTTCCAGCTGTCTATATTCTTGATATGTTAACGTATATATTTAGTAAGAGGGGCGAGTTTATAAAAAAATAATGAAAGTCACAGTTATAACTGCAGCAGACCAATTTCCATGCGAGCCATGAGCGCCGGTATGAGGGTGTAATTCGTAATATATTAGAATGTGCGATAGAATAGGAATGCAACATGAAGTTGTTACCGATATAACTATAGAAGTAAAAACCTTTATTCTATCAGAAATAATTAAATATACATTTGCTTTTCTGCATTTAAAGTAATATGCATAAACACGAAAAATAAGAATAGTACATATTATAGCAGCGTTGTATGTACCTATAAATAAAATGGAAAATGTATGAAATCAGAGATCCTGTGCACGACAGAGGAATTAAAAAAACATTTACACACAATGTGTTTTTGACCAATATATTACATATGTATTGCACACTAAACATTTAATTTTCGAGCCATCGTATATTAAGGCCGGGATAATAATAATAAACTTATTCACTTCGTCTGACAACGGTCGTTTTCTCGATTTATATCTCGACAACATTTTATTACATATGCTTACACTTATGTACATGTAGTCTAAGCGAGTACCAAACTCATACTGAATTCTTTTTATTACTTCTGATGTAATACAATCATCCTCACATCGGTGCACATGGTCCGCACGGAAATAGGTCTGCTCTAGTTATGACACTAGAGGAAAGGTTATTATTATAATTATCATTATCATCAAATAGCTTTTTATTTTAATATATACGATTTTTCCCAATCAGAGTCATATATAGGTATATCTGCTAATTCTTTTCAGCAGTGTATTATCTCCCTTGCGAAGTTGTCTGTGTACTTTTTGTGTAGTTAAAGTATTCGATAGCTTTGTTACTAATACTACTTTCGCGTAAGTAACACAATGTTAACAGCAATGCTCTTATAGAGACGATTATCACAGGTTATTCGGCACTGGCTACGAAACTTTTTTAGCAATTTCTAACTTGTCTAGTCAACTCATTTTGTTGTATCAACTGTTGAGTTGTTGAAGTGAGTTAGGAGTTAAAAGTATAGTTTATAAAAATGTAAGCAATACAGTACTAATACAATAAAATGAAATGAAATGTTTCTAATACTAAAGTGGTATTAGTTACAACAATAGTTAATTATAGAATCTAACGTTAAACCGCACCAGTGTTGTACCGAAAGAAAGTATCGATTCCTATAAAATACAGCTAATGAATTTATTAATATTGTATATTAGTAAGGGTGATTGGGTGCGCGGGTACCTATCGGATTACCAAGTTATTAGAATATCCATAACTGACGTTATACCACCTATAAGGAAAGTTTCTCAGAACCAGTACACTAAAACGAAGACATTTTATTTCAATTTCGCTTGTGGGAAATGACGAATTCATAGTCTAATGAACTTCGAGAAATAAGCGTCACATTTTATTGCAATTTCTACGTAATTTAAACGAGATGCGAGAGCTCTGGTGGTTAGAGAGATATTTAAACTACATGACGACATAGTTCAAGTAAGAAAATATCCATTACTTTCTGTTGCGACATTAGTTTGTGTTGCAACAAATAAAAGAAATTATTTAATTTAAAATTTGGTAAAACTAATGATCCTAAAACATATATGTTGTGTTTTGTTCTTTAGCAAATGGATTACCTTAAAGGACAAATATGTCACTCAATCTTTCTATTATAACTCCATCTATACCTAACATTTCTCTTACTGAATAAATTTCTCTTGGTCTTCTAATATTGATAATCCGATACTTACAGTGATTTGTAAATGTGCTATGTTGAAGAATCGTACATATATTGAGTAGAACAAATAGTAGATCTTGCTAGCAATAGTTTCTGTCATATGTACATGACCAATACGAAAGTATATACGAGGTAAGTAGCATAAGTTCCGTGTCTGTCAGGCTTATGCAAGTTCAAATGTGTTAAAAGTTTACTACCTGTGAGGCATTCACGAAATATACTACTCCTCGAAGAGTAGAGCCACCAGTTTTAGTTGATCACTAGACAAAGTGACTACATAAAGCATTTAAGTGTTCTACCTAAGAAAAACTGAACATCGGCTGGTTAAATAACGTTTATACTGCGTCCATAGTAATTGATCAACTACATACATACTCTACTGTAAAAAACAAATTAAACATTTTTGTTTAGAGCAAGAGATCTTTGAAGATGACAAGCTCTTCCAGCCAGCCAACAAATGTGAAGAATACATATTAGAAGAACGGTTTCAAATTAAAGAACTACTAGAAATGTCAACCACTTCTGCAATAAACGTCAAATTCTCTATAGCCTAGAAATTTCGTTCTAAAACGCGTAAAATCATTCAATCAGTGAAAGAGCTGACAATATTGAGACTACTTTACTCGTTGTCTAAAAACCAACAGCAACAGATTTGTCAGCAATACGTACCTACACGTCTCTCTTGTTTAAATTAAGTGATAATATCGAAGAAAATTTGCAATATGTATTCATAATATATGAGCTGTCAGGCCATGTGCACATGATTGAGGAAGTTGTCAATTGTCTTGAATTTATGTTGATTTCAGAAACAAAATTATATGTATATTTTACTAATTGCTTTAACTGAAAATTTATTAAGTATTTTTATAAAACTAACCTCTGAGAATCCGTAACTTGATGTAAGTAAATAACTAATAATGACAAACTTACTTAAACATATTTTTCAAACTTAAGGAGCTAGTAATATAACAACATTCGCATACCACTTATAAGATTAATATAATTTCAGTCGTCGTTTGTAGTATATGTATGACATACCGAGGCGGAAAGTGATTCATTACCGTCGAGAGATTAGAATTTAATCTCGAGACGGGAATGAATCTTTCCGCCGAGGTTTGAATACTATTTTACTCAGGATCGGCTAGTAATTATATTGGTTTTATATATGCTACCAAATCATTAACTTTCAAAAATAAAATAGTAGGAGTATAAAATATCATGGGATTTTGACAATTGCTCTTGATAGGTACTGTTGCTAGGTAACGTAGCCATTAATAGTAATATGTTTTGACAGATGCTTTACTTATTTATGACACTGACGTTTCATAAGCTCTGAAATGACATTAGCTAGCTGGGAAAGTGACATAAGCTAGCCGGTAAACTGATATAAGGTAGCCGGTATAGTGCAATAGCACTTTAAGATAAAATGGAAATGTTCACTTTATTAACCGATCGTGAGTAATAACTGAAGTGAACATTTCCAAACGTCAAATGGGTTAGAAAATGCGCTATTACATACCAAGCTAGGTAATAGCACTTTACCCATACTTTACCGGCTAGCTTATGTCACTTCCCTGCTAGCTAATGTCATTTCAGAGTTTATGAACGTCAGTGTCATTTAAATAAGTAAAGCAAACTATTATCTGTCAAAAAATATTACTATGAATTGCTACGTTACCTTGCAACAGTACATATCAAAGGCAATTGTCAAAATGCCATGAAATTTAATAGTTTTGAAATTCAATGATTTAGTAGCATATATAATAATAATTTATTATTATTATTTATAATTATTGACCGATCGTGAATAAAATAGTATACAAATCTCGGCGGAAAAAAATCATTCCCTTCTCGAGATCAAGTTCTAACCTCTCAACGGTAATGAACCATTTTCCGGCTCGGTATATAACATACTATTACCTACCTTGGTATGTAATAGCGCATTTTTTTAGCCTATTTGACGGTTGGAAGTGTTCACTTTACTAATCGATCGTGAGAAAAGATATAAAGGACTCAGAAATAGAGCGACGATATTGTAATAAAAGGCAAATGTAATTAAAAGATGACTCTGTCACAACATGTTTTGTACACCCACGGACTTTAGTTATGTCCGGTATCTAGCGGTACAGCCTGCGCTCCTGTCACCATGTCCGTTTTATCTTAAAGGGAATAGTGACAGGAACGCAGGCTGTGCCGCTAGATACCGGACATAACCAAAGTCCGTGATGGTCCATACATACATGCGTGCATCCACATAGGATTGAACAACACAAAAGCCCAATTTCAATATTACAAGTATAAAACCAACCAAATAATAATCCGATATAATTTGCTAGAAGTCGCGTTGTCAATATTTAATCAATATCGGAAAACGTACCTTCTGTTTTGTTCTTCTTTATTGACATTTTGAGACTGTATTTTGTTTAAGAATGGTCTGTTGTCAGAGCAAATACCAACAACGGAGCAATTTATACTTCATAATTGATAATCTGCTGCAATTTGATACTGGTTCGTGACAGAATTCGCTGATACTAAAAACTACAAGTCTAAAGTTATTTTCGTTGTTTAAACACATGATAGATATTTTCAACACATAAATATTACCTACTTTCTATTCGTTTTCACGATGTTGGCGACCTGACAATGTTGATCAATATGGCTGCATTTACGTACCAGATTTGACATTTTAATATAAATTCTAAGTTTATTAAAGTTTGCGTTTTGTCAACACCTCAAAAATAAACTGAAGTGGTGTATATTCGACAATCAAATTAATAGATCATCACTGTTAGCAATTTTTATACTCATCTAAAAGGACCCGTCGAGAACCTTAACCGATAGTTTGAACAGTTATGCAACTTATGAGTAGCATTAGTCTAACTCTTTAACACCATTTTGCAATTATACGCTCTGAATTAGCGATGTACAGTTCTTAATAATAATTACTACTACTGTTGTATGCGTAGACGAACGGCATATCCATTAACAGTGTTGCTTTTTTTGAGAAAGGCAATTTTACACACAATTCATTAATATAACTAACTTAACATACCTTGAGATCCCTATGTACAACTCCATTTTGATGACAGTGGTTAACGGATTCTAAAATCTGTTGTATACAATGTGAAGCATCTGCTTCTGAGTAAAATTCTCTGGCTACAATATCTTCGAAAAGTTCACCACCGGTTACTCTAAAACAAAATTAATACATATAATGCTTCTGCAACAATAAACTTAATGTTAATGATATGCAAACATAGCCTAAAGAAATACCGTTAATTTAACTAAGAATGAATTTTGCATTTAATAAAAAAATGTATAATGTATCTAGCATTGTAACCAATCCTTAATGGATTTTGTAAATTTACGGGGGTTTTACTACTAATTTACTACTACATTAACACTTTTCAGTACAAGGTATTCATAATGCTTTGTGCTTCATATCGCACAGATAACATTAATTACTAGAGAGAAATAGAATATGTTTGGTCTAGTAATATGGTTATTAATCTCCATAAACTGTCATATCCCCATCATCAAGTAGATAATTTTATTCAGCACGAACGTATATGTTTGCATCTTGTTTGATTATTACGTTATTGTCATGTAATTAAATACAGTGTGTTACAGTGTCATCATATGCAAAAACTATAATATAAATAGTACACAGAATATATGACAAGATCTAACACAATTACACTGAATAGTTAATAATTCGTTTTGCAGACAATACTTTTAGCTCAAAAAGCTTTATGAGAACTGAATTTTGATGACAAAGGGTATAACGATATTTTACGCGATCATTTGATATTCTACAGTAGGTATTCTTATTCAATTTGGTTAAATAAAATTAATCTATCTAAGGATATAGCAGAGCAGAGAACATTAATAGAATACTAGCTGACATCAGGTGAATCCAAATTTTTACCGGGCACATTAAATACAAGCCATGTTTTAGCTGTAAAAACTGAAACCAAAAAATTTACATTGATATTCACAAAAACTGTTCGTCCATGTCAAACGATGGAAAAATTTCCTACAACTCATAAAAATGTATTTCGGCTGAAGAACAAATTATACTCTAACAAAGTGTAACACAAAGCTATTTTTCATTACATTAGTATCGCCAATTATTCCGAATACCTTAAAATGAGGATGTTTTCAATTTGCTGGACAAATTATGCTATATATGGACATGAATATCAATAACACTCAACAACATATATATGTAGTAAAACTGAATTTAAATATTCAAATATAAGAACATATGTATATGTATATACTTAAATTTTATATCCCGAAATGTTGTTGATACAAAATATTAATATGTATCTAATATCAGATCTGCCATAGTACTATAAGATGTCTGCAATACAAATGTCGAAATGTCGAGTAGCTTAGGGAACATCTTGAGTTATCGTGAGCTTCTAACATTTCCAACTCTCCCCCTTGCTCCGTTTCTTGAGGAACCCACTTACATTAGTAGCAAAGTGTTGTCTTAGTAAGTACTTTCTGTTCATTTATTTTTGAATTTTGTTTTATTTTATTTTGTTTCTGTAGTGTAGATATATCGCACTACTACAACGCCATCAACACCCGGAAGCCGTCATATTCGAGACTCTGGAAAGCCTTCGATATCAGTTAAATATTAACATGATAACATTATTATGGAAGAAACGATTGAACATTTACATAACAAACGAACCAAGCAAAGTCTAGAGGATTCTTGAAGTATTAAAAGTGTAGTAAAGATCTAGTCAGTAGCCTTTCCCTTGATACCAAAGATATGATGCGAGTAAACGGTGCCACTCTCTATAAGAAATATCCATAGATAAGATTCTGTCTTGCTTTAAATGCAAGAGCGCAGCTATTCCACGGAGTGAAACACTGAAAGCCGGCATTCACAATTTGATGCATGTTTGATTGGTTTCCGAATACTCTTCAATTACTGAAGAATTATGGATTTGGATCTGCAGAGAAGAAAAAGCGGTTGGTATCCAGTTTAAGCTTTCAGTGAACCTGGACTAATATTAATAAGTTGATATTTTCCAGCCTTATCGCACTACCACCTAAGAATCACAGGGAGCAAAAGAGTCGATTACTTAATAATAGACGCCAGAGAACTATAATATAACAACTAAGATTTTTGCAGCATTCCAATTAAACTATTTTTCTATATCTAATGTTAGTCTTATGATTCTCTGCTGTACTCACAAATAATCCTTAGCAGTTAAAGAGCCAACATTGAAAGAATTGCAATAATTAGGATGTAGCTTAAGACAACTACGCAAAACATAGAGAATCAGGTATAGCAAAAATATTTAAATGTATAAGAATGCACAAGTCCTCAGAGTAATATACATACATTTAGAATGTAGTTCGTTGCAAACACCTAAATCCTATTGTATTGTTATAGCTTAGGGTTCTAGACAATAGGCCTGTTCGTTTGAATTGCTAACTTTGGTAACTTTTGTCAAAAATAGCAAGTGTAGCAGATTAGAAACAGCAAGTATATCAGTTTCTGCGGATAAATCTGATTTCAATCGACTGCTAAAATACCGAGCCTACCGAACAGAACATTTTTCACCTAAACACAATAACCTCAAAAACCAATCAAAAACTGTATTACACTCTTGCGTTTGCGTATAACACGTGAGCGTTATGATCTGCTATTATTGCTCGACCCTTGGAGCTTGAGCAAGTATAGCTTGCTACTTCTGACATACAGCAATTTGCTGAATGTAAACGAACGAATGTCGAAAACACCTGTCAGCAGCTAAATTTCAAACGAACGTACGGATATTGACAAAAGTGATATTGAGCAGATCCAGCAACGCAAACGAACAGGCCTAATGTAACCACTAGATCATCTAACATTTCAAAATTACTTAGATCCGTGTGAATTCTTTTTGTCTATGAGCTAATCTCCAAAATAAATATTCACATATATAGTATAATATTCACGAATATAATAGTATGTAAAAGACTATAAAACCTTTTTAAAATGAAAATTAAGTTATAAAGGTAATTTCACAATCTCGCAGATCATATGTAGAACTATAATAACTATTACTTCATTTTACTTATTTTCTACTTCCTCTAAGAAGTTCATCAAACTAATGCACTCATCGACCCCATACTTAAAAATCATTTCAGGCCGTCACGATAGATGCCAAAAATCTTCAAACACTGGCTAGACCGTACCAGAAAAACACGATGCTAAATAACTATTTTCCTGCCTATCAACACCATTACTTTTACCGTTCAGCTCAACCTTACAATACACAAATACCATATATACATACTACTTTTTTATTTTTTAATAATACGCATAACCAAACTTTTTTAGTGAATACCTACTTTTACAAATATACAAATAAATTCAAGGTTGTTGTTCTTAAATATTTGGTAGGTACTAATAATTTAATAGAGACTCGGGAAATAGTCTGGAAATATATTTGTATGAGAAAAATTGGAATTGTATGAGTATTGACAAAATTCACAATTTTTTACTCAGTAGGATATTTTTAATTCATGCTAATTCAGAAACTTAATTTAAAATTGATAGTAACTCCATTAAAAACAAGCAACTAGATAACGACACTGGATAAAATTACATTAAAACAAAACGGACAAAAGGCAAAGCGACTTAAAGGAATCAGCATTTGGTGTATTAATAAAAGCTACAACGGATCATAAATCCGATTATTTATAGATCTTAGTAATAGTTAATAGTGTTTAAAAGAGAAAGCAATAGGAAAGCTAACACATTCCCCTTCAATTTATGAGTATTGACATTTCCCGAAGCGTGTTTTCCAATTTTATTCATTGAAAAATCCGAAAAAATGTATTACCATGATATACTTACAGGTCAAAGACTAGATAATGAAAATTTTCTTCTTGTATACTATCGTGCAATCTCACTGAAAAAAAAGAGAAGGCAGACTATTAGAACACAAAAATAGACATAGAAATTTATCGAATACATTGTATCGATAATATACAAACGATAATGTAATAAAGATCAAAAATAGAATATGATACGTTAATAGCATAAATAACTCACAAATAAATTCAAAACAAACAGTGAAATGTGAATATATAATTTAGTACATAGTTTGCTTAAACAATATATAAACAGAAAATCGAACAGTAGTGAGAAAAATGAAATACAACATAAATTTCGTGAACAACAATCAAAGTAAGAACATCGCGTCAATACATCATTAATGTAGGGGTGGTAAACGAAAAAGGTAATAAGAAAAGACACAGATGAAATAGGAGAATAAAGAGTATCAGAAGTGTACAATACATAGAAATGTCTAAACACTGCCAAAGCCTAATACACATCTAACATATTAAATATATTTTACTACAGCTCTCAATGCATTCAAGCTTTGATATAATGTTTTACATTTTAAGGCCACAATGTTCTTTGTCTCCACTACAACTACAATAATTATATCAGGCAACTAATGGAAAACGTTTAAGTTACTAGTTCTAAAATAAGATTTCAGTTTCGAAGTTATAGGTATAACAAGAACAAGAAATGTATTTCAGCCACTGTAGAGGCTACTAATTGTCCATGCACTCTAGAAATCCAGGTGGTTTAGAAATATAGTAGGGGCCACAATATCAAACAAAACTGATGAATGTAGTTTCAATGCCGAGTATCTCAACATATATATAACATACTCTAATGAGCACTAAAAAAAGTAATATCGCAAATTTGTAATTATTAACTGAAACACAATGTATGACACAACAATTTAAATTTAACAGGCACTTTAATTTTATTAAAGCAGTAATCTATAATTCTTTTTATGTTATAAAGAATCTTAAAAGGCAGGTCTAGACACAATATAAGTAAAAAAGACAATTACTATTTCCGAATCTTAGAAAATATACACATGTATTTGTACAAATAAATTAACTTAATCCATTTGATACCGCATATTTTTTCTGGAATTTTATTTGAGCGAGCGGTCGATACCTAACCTGTGTACGCTATATTCTACTGTAGAATTGTGTTCGCAACGATAGCTTGCTGCATCTTAAAAGGGGCCTATTCACATGCGAATTTGTCTGGTGGATCTATACAGCGGACACGTCCATGGTACAAATCCATACGTGTGTATCCCTTAAGGGGCCCCTTAAAGGGGCCTATTCACATGCGAATTTGCCTGGTGGATCTATACAACGGACCGATACGTCGTCACTATACACTTGCGGATCTGCTCGGCAGATATATCAGTGATTTCCTACACACACACGGATTTTATTTGTTCAATTATGAAGTTTGTTGTTAAGTGTCAGTATGGATAACAAGAAACTTGCAATAATTGGTGGATATATCACATTGTTTGATGAAAAAAAGAAGAAAAGAGTGTGGTCAAGAAATTAGTACTTGGAAAGAAAAAAATATTCTGACCTGACTTTATTGAAAGAACTTAAATTTAGAGAACCTCATGATTTATATAATTATTTATTTAAAATAAAACTTTCCCAAAACTCTTTATTGTCCGCGAAAGACATTTTGTTTATTTTTGTCTTTAACTTTATCTCTCTGAAAGTGTTTCCCTGCTCTATGTAGATACGACCGGACATATTCGATTTTACGTATTCACGTTCGGATATGTCACGCTCGCTGTCCGTGCTCGTCGTCTTTGACGACGAACAGCGAGCTAGATAAATACAACGAGCGTATGGATACACACGTATGGATTTGTACCATGGACGTGTCCGCTATATAGATCCACCAGACAAATTCGCATGTGAATAGGCCCCTTGTTCAGCATTACATTAGATTTTCTATCGAGTGAACGATCGCGGGAAAGAAATTCAAGTATATCTATGCAGACTGCGAGTGAGATAGACACACAAATGTTGTCGCATACTGGCATACAAAATGTATTTGTATGCCAGTACCCGTATTTATGTGGAATTCATACGTGCTAGCGCTCACTCCTTCGCACATTTCTCAATAAAGGGTGTTCTAAGTGGTAAGAGTCCTTTTAACAATGGAATATTATACACCCGAGCATAAATTGTTTATGGTTAAATAATTTTACCGTGGGAATTCTGCGGAAATAACTAGAGGTAGTTATGGCTTAGATAAATCGCCCGCTTGATATTAAATCTAATGTACCGCTAAACTAAGATGCAGCAAGCTATTTTGCAAATACAATGGTACAGTAGAATATGGTGCACACAGATTAGGTATTGACATTTCGCAGGCGTTCACACGCTATATTCTATGTATAATTTTGCTATCCTCTTACAACTAAAATATCTTAAAACGACACTGCAGAATTCCTACTGGTCTCCTTACGACTTATAACAATAATCTTAATTTCCTGATATTTTTTCCACTTCAAGGTCAATTACAACACTCTATCGAATAAAGATCAAATTTATTCCAAAACCTTTACAATATAATTTGGTTTTCGTTATAACTTCGTCAGTGGAATAAAATTGACATTTAATTCGTGTCAAAATTATCTACAGACAAAGAAATTCAGTGATATACCTATAGAATTATGTTTACAATATAGTGGACAATTTAAGATAATTTTGAAATGTAAATTTATAATCATAAGAATAATGATCCTTATATCAATGTATTTTTTTTTGTCAAGCTCTAACAATTCTGTTCAAGGACTAGGAAAAAACATGGCAAAAAAACCTAGTCAAGAGCTTAATTTGGTCAAATTCAGGCGTGATTAAGTGATTAAATTATTATAAATAATACTTAAATTTTCTATATCTGTTCTAAAATTGGCCGCGTTATTTTCTTTTTTAATGTATATCATTTCATATGAAGGGTACAGGGGAAAAACGATCTAAGTCATATTTATATACTTGTGAGTAATTTTAATTTTACAATTTAAAACCACGGAAATGCACATGATTTTCTATAAAACCTTGACAAAAACTTCGTCCAAGAATGGACATTTCTTGCGTACATTCATACACATCAAATGGCTGGGGTTTGCACCTTGCTGCTTTAAAAACTGCGACCCAATGGGAGGGAACTTCTGCAGGGGACTTTTGGGTAATTAGCTCGAAATCTTCGATCGTTTTCGCATACAAGTGATGGACTTAGATCGCTTAACGATAAACCAAGCATTTTTTATGCCACATTTAACATGACTTTGACCGGTTTCTCATACATCGCAATATCGCTATTGGAAAGAGCAGATTTGAACCTATAAATAGACATGTCAAACTCAATTTACTCTTTTAAGTGGCTTAGATCGTTTTTTCCCTGTACCCTTCATATATTAATCTCTTTTTATAACTACATATTTTCTTTTTTTTTAATCTTAACATTTTCAAAATCAAAGTTATGTCGTAATTCTGATGCTTAGCCAAAGCAGTTTCCACGGTTCTGTTATGCGTTACAGTGTATTGATGATTACACGGTCGTTTTTTTAAATGCTGTCTAGTTTGCCCTACGATACATTTATCACAGTCTTTGCATTCTAATTTATATACGACATTACTTTGATTATCTTTTTTAATCTTAGTTTTTAAATTTGTAAATAACTGTCTGTTATTGTTTGATGTAAATGTAATGTTTATATCTGATTTTTTAAATTCATATTTAATTTTGTCACTTAAGTCGTTGATGTATGGAACTGTGTAATATATATTACTATTTTGTTTAGTGTGTGTGTTGTATTAGAGTGTTGTAATTGACCTAGAAGTGGAAAAAATATTAAGAAAATAAGATAAGTACAAAAAAGTCATAAAGATACATACACTTATAACAATATGAGAGGAAATCATAACGCTGATGAAATTGTAAACTATGAAATATGAATATTTATGTCCTCTTATGACGAGAAGTGAGAGACAGGGAAAAACCCCGTTAAAAAATGAAATAGGCATGTGTCACAAGTCCAGAATCTGCCATTTTTAAAGGTAATTAGTGGTTAGTATAATAGCCGGGGTTGGTTATTCTACAACGAGACTGATATGTACTCGGAATTGAATGGAACGTTATACAGGCTGTTTCAGGAGAAAAGGGAAATATTTCGAAGACGCATACAGAAGGTCAAAATTATTCATATGAAGACATACCTACGTTAGTCGGGTTGTCAACTGTTACAAAAATAATCGATGTGAATATAAATTAGTTTAAAAAAACTTTATTTTCAACTAACGAACAATTAAAAAAAAAATTCAAAAATTCCTCGCCCAACTTCGATGCATAGTCTGGCTCGTCAGGCAATCAGGCAAGCCAATGGAGTGGAACGCCTCGCACAATCAATGGTAAGTGATTACTTAAGAAGTTTCTAACCACTCAACTAAAATATGGAAGGACTCCATCATGTTGGAAGCACATTCTTTGTCTACCATTCAAAGTAAACTGTAAAAACTGTTAATATCTTTCTCATGTAAGACGCACATTCAATACAAATGGACTGACGAATAGTTGACATAACATACCATACCATACGTTTACACTAAATCAATTCTAAAACTTTCGTTCGTAAATGACATGGGGATTTTCGTTTGACCATCGATATTCATTCTGGCAGTTTTTAACTCCATCAGGAGTGAACTGAACCTCATTGCAAAATAAAATATACTGAGGTGTTCCGTACCTACTTTAGTTTGACTGTACGTACTTAATAAACCCCGTGTGTGTCTGTGTTTTTCAATTTCAAAAAGCTTCTTCTGTTTTTGTTGACTTTTTCTCGCATCTCTCATCACGGAATCATCTAACAATGAAGTCACTATTGAGATACCATTTAACTTGGATTTCGATTCGAAGGTAGCTAAACTTTACGTTCCTAATTGAATTTGGGAGAACGTGAATCAATTAAATTCAAACGTGCGCGATATAAACATCAAATATTTTTAGAATGTATTCAAAATGGTAATTAATTAGAAAAGAAAGATTAAGTGACCAAACTACATACTAGAATGCTTCCAAATTAGCATGATCATCCCATAACAGTACTTATGCACCTAACCAATTACAAAATTGCAATCTTATCTTAAGGCATAACCGAGGTATTGAACAGGTTGAAGATGAAATGACTCCAAACCGTTTCCTCTCAAAAATACCCAGGTAGATGTATGTGCAATTTGAAATGGAATAGCAGCACGTTTTGTGCTTACGTGGGGGCTCTCTTCTACCACATTCAAAACAGGTTCTTGTACGTCAGCATTAGAGGCAGCATTTTTTTCTGAAGCAATCCTGGTATCAAGAAATGATCCAATATCTGCAACACTTCAAAATATTTTTTGAAAAACTTTCCTATCGGGGATTCTTCTGGTTGGAAAGCGACATCAATATTCATAAACTGTCTGAGTTGCACTACCACTGCAGTAGCCATAAGCAAATATTATGTCGGCATACGCCTTATGACTAAATTGAAATGGCATTGTTTGTTTTAACGTTGTCTACTAAAAGTAATACAGTAATGTAAGACAAACCTCATGTATTAAAGAATCTTACCCCAAATTACTAAGACGCCTTAAATTTGACGTTTGAAATTTCGTACAAAACAACTGAAGGAATTGCGTGTGCACTGACTACTAAGCTCATCAATAAATAAGACAACCACCTTTGAAATCAGAGTTGAAAAATAAAATGTTTTAAATTAATTTTTATATAGATTTATTTGAACTATACGCCCTCGAAATATTTCCCTTTCCTTCTGAACCACCCTGTATGTATTACAGTTTTACTATTAAATTACGGTGGCTTCAGGTTAAGTGTTTGATATCTTTTGGGTACAATTATGTTTTGATATTGTAATAAACGACTTTTCAATACACACTTTGATCATGTACATATTTTGCTTCGCATATTTATGTCGCTTTAGAGCGAGCTATTGCATAAGTCTTGGTCTCTTCCACCAGGAAACCATACTATCACCCTTACAGTTCTTCTCTTTGTTTATTAGTGAGCGAGGACGTTACAGCTTTGACTGCAGGAGCTGAGATGGAAATAAATTCGTATTAAGGACAAGATTTAAAATTTTTATTTAGATAACTGAAACAATTAATTTGCCTACAATTATAGTGTGGTAATAGTGGCATCTTCATTTGATGAGGACCAACTAAATTATTTATAAATAACTCAGAATCTTCTCGACATGAAGTCGTTGTCAACTGCGTTTCACTTTCTTATTTATGGAAACCAAGTGTTAAGCTAAAACATTTATTATGTTTTACTAAAATCATTCGTTTTGTAATTTTAAAATAAATGTCCGCTAAATTTTATGTAAAGCTTCTACATAACAAAAAACTTTAGAATTAGCCGTTGTGTTGCGGAATCTCTTGCGGTTAGCTTTGATTAAGGTAATTAAAAATAATGACGGTATGCATTTTAAAAATGTGTAATAGGGTTAAGAGATTTACTTTCAACTGAAAATTAAAAAACTTCTAATTAATTTTCTGTCAAATCACAATGTTTAATTAAACTCTATGTAAAGTTTCCAAAACTGCTCTCTGCTTCTTTTGCAGTCACATCTTTCAATTTAAAACATTTTTATATAAAATTACTTCATCAGTCATAAACAAACTCGTCGGAAATATTTAAATTCAATCGAAGGGACAAGGTTGTCAATTACACCAGAGAAAGATTTACCAAGTTTATTAAACTGAGTTAAAGTAAAATACCCTTTACGGTTTTAATCGACAGAAGAAAATAAAAAGACAAAACCAATATGCAGATGCCAAACAGAATAGTAAAACGTTTGCATTTAACTCTGTATAATTAACAAAAATAACTTCTTACCAGTTAACTTATAATACACTGAATTACATTTTAATAAAGCAATAATGTTCCGTTAAAAATATAACGTAAAACAATTTTCTAAAGTGATATTTCACTGTTTATTATAACTGTAAACAAATTTTCCATCCAAATCGTGTTTCCCATCTAGTTCGGAGTATTAAAAAGGAATCCAAAGTCACGTTCTTGACACTTCGAGTGTGCTAAAGGAATAACTTCATTGAAACGCCAAGAGAATATGTATACTTGCAAAATTACTTTTTATTTAATTATGTTAGCCCGCAAATTTTAAACTTTTGTTTGCAATACATCGGGGAATTAACAAATAATAATTGGATTGCTCTGCGGCGTCATATTTTCGAGGCTTATATATCTTCAGGATAACATACTTACATATTTGAGGTCAAATTTAGACACCAAAACTAAACATTAGCAGTGATAATAATAATAATAATAATAATAATAATAATAATAATAATAATAAT
>ML218751.1:0-31642 GCA_004785975.1 Popillia japonica
CCGCCAACACATTACAGTTATGTTCACTCAGTACACACTCTAGTTGATTTATACAATTGCCAATTGATTGTACATTTTGATGTAGCATAACGAAATTATATTTATTATTTATTATTTCCTAATAACTTTTTTACAAGAAAAATTAAACAAATTAATAACAAAGTAAATTAAAGTAAGTGTTCAAATTGTCGTCCACTAGTAATTTGACAATGACCCGATCGATTTACAAAACCCCGAACAGAGTTCTGTAAAAAATCTCGGATATATAAATCTTCGACGTTATCTGGCTTATCTTTGTAAACTTTGTTTTTTACGTATCCCCAAAGAAAAAATCTAAAGGACTTAAATCTGGCGAACGGACTGGCCATTCAATGGTTCCTCGTCTTCCAATCCGCATCTGTGGGGAAAAACATTGTCCAGATATTGACGAACATTTACACCATAATGTAGTGGGGCGCCATCTTGCTGGAACCGGATACTGTCATTGGGCAGGTGTTCATTGTTTTCATGTGGATAGAGCGTAGCACAAGCAGGTATTATTTCATTTTGCAATAACTGCAAATTCTGAGACGAAGTTAAATTGCCATTGATGAAAAAGGGACCGGTAATATGACCGCCTAGAATGCTAACCCAAACATTAACCTTTTGGGGGTACTGCGTATGGTGCTCCAAAAACCAAGAGGGATTTTCCGATGATCAGTATCTGCAGTTATGTCTGTTTACTTCACTGGTAAGGCAAAAAGTAGCTTCGTCAGAAAAAATTGTTGACAAAATTTTCATTTTTATTGCAAATATTTAATATTTCTTCAGAAAATTGTAATCCCCTATCAAAATCATTTTCTGTTAAGTCGTGTACAAGGTGTACGTTATAAGGTTTATACTTTTCACTTTTTAAAAATGACACGATCGACGACTGTGAAATATTGAAATTGCCCGCTAATTGATTGGTTGATAAATGGGGATCTTCAGATACAGCCAATAAAATATCCAGTTTGTTATCATCGCTTTTTATGTTCTAGGGCTAACACTCTTTGGCAAATCTTTAACGCTACCCGTTTCTTCAAAGCGTCTTAAAGTTTTACCAACAACGGATTTAGAAATTGGATTTCTATTTGGATGCGTATCATTAAATAAATTACAAACGCCTTGTAAACTTCTGCGTCTACCCCCATAACCCAACATCATAAGTATTTCAATTGGTTCATGTTCACTTAAATTCGCCATTTTTAATATTAACAACAACAAATTGCACAAATGAATTATTTCTGTCAAAGATTTGACGTGCACAATAACCACTGATAAAACTATGTCGCTCAAGTTTGTTTATCGCTTCACTTCTGTCTATTTGCGATGTACCGAACATATATTAAACACTTGAACCGGGCTTTTCTTATAAAAAAAGAATTAAAATGAATTAAAAAAAAACAAAAATATTGTAATTCTGTGTAACTAAAAAACAATTGAAGAAAAAAGTATTCAAATATTCTCAAATATAGATCAAAATATCCTTTGATCCAAAGTTTTATATTGAACATAATTCTCTAAAATGAATATTAACGACAATAAATCGCCGTCTCCATACTTTTAATTAACACTGATACATCCAACCCACGTGCTGCGTTTAGCTTTCTGTTCTGGCTAGCGAAATTGTTTCTAAAGTGGAGGAAATGAAAGAAGAAATTAATAAGAATATAAATGCACTTTTGTCTAAGAAAAGTAGATTTTTATATGGTACATATTGTAATAAATTGTAGTCATTACTTTTGGAACACTGTGTATATATCGTATATTTGCGCCAGGTATTTCTTTTTGCGTTGTATATTTGCGGCACATTTTTATATAGAAATATAGTAGTTTCAGTTTGAGTTTGAATATTGAATTGTATTATTCGCACCTTTCCTTTAAAAGTTATCACACATGTTTTATTAGTAGTTTATTGTCGGTTGATCAATGAAGTAAAAGCAGCGAAGCTTAAGAGCAAGAAGAAACCAAACATTATCGTCGGTTGGCGTGATATGATATTGATGTGAATGGCACAGAGGAACTTATACTACGACTAACTTTAAAAGAACCGACAATTTTATACTATTTACATATTGATGAATTGTGCGATATTCTTCACAGTATTCATCTGAATGTAGAACATGGTGGACGTACCTACACGTTTTTAAAGAAACTACAAGAAAAGTACTTAAATGTTACCAAAGAAATTATCATGTACTTAGTTTTATGCAAACCTTGTCAGCAAAAACAATCCGTTCCCAAGAAAGGTTTAGTTGTTAAACCATTATTATTTAAAGAAATAAATTATAGATGTGCAGTAGACCTTATACTCGTAGACATGCAGACGAATGCAGATGGAAAATATAAATTTATATTGAATTATCATGATGAATTATCAGATTTTTCAGTCAACTTCTTTACAACTTTTCAGTTCGTGACTGACTTGATACACCGGGGTGTCTTGATACGATTTGACGCATTACCCTTTCTTAATATGACTAAAATATAGAGCCATCCTCGTTAACAGTTCATTTGTCCTAGATTGTCGCTAGCGACTTTATGTGAATGATCCCTACTCTTTTTGGCGCCACAAAGCTAGAACACGTGCTGCAGTACCGGCTTAAATCAAGACAAAACAATGTCGTATATCTGGTGGTCCGTAAACTTTGATTTGTAGCAACGGTTGTATAAGTTTAATTTTTATGAAATTTTGTGGTAAGTTAGCTTATATGTCAGTTAGCAATATCACAAAGTTTCAAAGTAAAAAATTTAAAGTTAATAATTTTGCAAATAAAATAGCATATTTGGTTCCAGAATGGGGTGACTTGATACACATGTAAAATGCCAAGAAAATACCACAAAAAGTGCCCTGGGACACGCAGATATGCATCGTATTCGGTAGAAAATTTTATATTTTTTTTACTGTATAAACGGATAACTAATCCCTTTTTTTCGAATAAACGTTAACTTTTTATGTTTTGCATAACTAAACCTTTTAAAGTATTTTTTTTAAATTTAAACCTTTTAAAAAACATTTTTGTTTATCAAGTTACCCCTTAAAGCTTGTGAAATGATATTTATATAGAAATAAATATGGGTATCAAGTCACGCCGACCCACGGGGTGACTTGATACACCAACAGTTTTTTTTTCTAAACCTAAACTAAAATTTATAACGTTATGGCACTTCGACTATATAAACTTAGAGATCTAGACTAAACTTTTGAAGGGTATATGAACTTCCTAGGTCTATTCATTCCAAAAATACAAGCAATTGAATTTCAAAAATTTATCAAGTCACCCCAATTGACGGTACACATTTTTTAATAAACATTGTTTCAGACCATATATTTCAATCAGCATGTTTTAGTTGATCTTATTCTAGTCCACATTCCAACATGCAGTTGACATGTTTCTGCCGACATTATTTAGCTCATATCATGTCAAAAATGTGTATTGGAAGTCTATACTGGAAAAAGTAGAGAAAATGTGGATTCTTCTCTACTTTTTTTCCAGAATGCATTTCAAACCCATTCTTTTTCATTCATATAACTTAAGTAGCGCAGTGCTTGGCGCGCTCGCTTCATACTCCGGTGGTATCGGGTTCGAACCCCGGTATGTTCTTTCTGAATTTAGTTTTCTGTAGTTTCCCAAATTCCACGGCAAATGCGGAAAGATAGCATCTTAAGTCGGTCTACAGCCGCAGGCGTAATAATAACTCATGGCCAGCCGATGCCTCCTGTAATTGGCGCAAGCTATTGTGGGATGTTAAGGCATGAATTATTATTGTTATTATTATTATTATTATTATTATTATTATTATTATTATTATTATTATTATTATTATTATTTATTATTAAGTATAATTTTTGAGATCACTTTCTGTATTTTACAAATAATATTGACATTTTTCATTTTAGATTTTTCTCACATTTTTTTTCGGTATGTACCAGTTAACATACTTCCATCTATAAATTTTATAACGTTATCCTCATCAATACACCTAGTTTAGGTACATATTCTAAGACCATGTTTTTATGGATGTTCTTAGATCAGACTTTTGGATGGCTAATTTCACTGCGAACAATGAGAGCTATTTTGAATAAGTACTCTTAATCTTTTAGTCCCAATTAATCTCCACATCTTCTGAAGAAATTTATGATCTTTGTGGGGGCTATGGATCTGATATTGGCCAGTTTTATGATAGAGGTGCCTCTGACCAGCTACGGTCGCATATGTATATTTGCACATAATGTGTTTCATTGCTTTGATGTGATCGTTGTCCATATTGCTCATCTTCGTGGAGTATTTTAGAAAACCATTCCCAAAGAATAAAGTCGGTGAATGTTTTAGGAACTACGGTTTTTCAGTTTTAGAGTTTAGGTGTCTTTGGTCCACATTTTTCGCGGTTTGAATCCACAATAACTATTTGAATGTTTGTTACTCCAGTCAACAATTTGGTATACTTTCTTAGACTACATTTCCCATACCACATTTTCCAGTGTGCATCTTCGGAGTCAAAGTTAAAATTGACATTTGTCTATCTGTCAGTCCAAATTCTTTCCATTCATGAGTTACGCCACATTTTTGGCAACTTACATTTTTCAATGCACAATTTTTTGCAAAATTCTTTAGATCAAAATATTTTATTTGACATTTTACAGTCGAGATTTTCGTTTTGTATCTTCTCAATCCACATTTTTTCTACTTTTACCCAGTATACACCAGGAGGTCCTATATTTTAATACTTTATTTCACAAATTTAAATTAGGTATTTTTTGAGTTTAGTCTTATTGACATCAAAATTTTGAAGCTACATTTTTGGCCCGCGTTTTTTAGTACATACAAATTTTGTTAGCCGACGTTATAGTCCATGATATTTGAGTTCAATTTCAGTCCATATTCGTTTGCGTTTGTGTTTGCTACGGCCAACATTTTTTGTAAGTTTGTTTTCTAAGGACACACTCTTACTCAACATTTTCTTAATGCATACCATATCGTCATATGGGTGCAGCAACTCTACTCCAATAAAGCCACATCATATACAGAAGAACCATGAAATCTTATCAATCATTAATCTGAATAAATTACTTTATAAAAACTCTTGAAGTAGAATTGATATTTCCTTCTATTACAGATGCATATATTCATCAGCAGTTCAACATCTCCAGTTGTAAATTTATTTTAGAACCTCCATCGAACGCCCAGCTCATCAATACTTAACCTGAAAACTTTCGTTTCGTTCCGCAGGCGATGTAGTACACGGTGCTTAATTGCCATCGAACATATATATTTTTCTTATCGGGTGTCATAAAGGGGCAAAGGAGGTCGTAAACTAAGGCCAAGAAACGCGAAAGTAGGCGGACCTAAACGTTCAGTTCGCGTTTGATATCTGTTTCCATCAACTGCAATTTTATAGCGTGCGCCTGTATATAAACAGAACCCGGAGAAAACGCTCTCTCCTCTTCGGCGCCCGACCAATAAAACACGATCGTAAACCATCGAACACAATTATATTAATTAAAAATAAATTTCTTCGAATTCGTAAAAAGATGCGAGCAACAAGCACGCAACCGACATGCTACACTAAATGGATACTACGAATCGAAAATTGTTTCGTAGGGGATCCCCCTGACGCCGTAATAGACGAAAATAAATCCTTTTATTACCGCAATAAACGTGTTGATTGTTGCGTTTGGTGTTTTTAAGTAAGTGTTTAATTATTTATGCGATTGCGAAGAACTGGCGGTAAAATAGTGTTAGTGTTTTCGTATCTTTGGTCGTCACAGGGGAAATTCCGGATGGAAATTTAGATGTTCCTGGAGTATTCCTACTTCGAATGCTAATGCTATTACGACCACGTAATATAGAATCGTTGATGAGGTACGGATCAGCAAGCCATCACCTCAATTCTCTATAAAAAAAGACTTAAATGTATGTAACATGCATACGTGTTGTTGGTTTGAAAAGCTGTACAAATAAAATTGAGATAATTCCTATTATTTAACTAAATTTATTACAAAAATAAAACGAATACAATCTTTTACATATCTAGTTACCAATTCTACGAGTCTGATCCGATCGTTTTGCCGAATTGGTGTACGAAACAGACGTTTTCCCCGGCGAAAATTGGACGAAATAGAATTTGCGTGTGCGGTCACTACAAATGCAGAATTATGGCCTTACGTCAATACTAAAACTTGGGAGGGTTACTGCTCCAGTTAACTTCAAATTAGGGACAGTCGAACGACTTTTTTTCCGGCCGTAATGGACTTGTTTCGCCATAAATAACCCGCCTGCTCGACAACATCGAATACAACAAATACCGCAACTTTTACGCTGATGTTTTTTGACGTCCCCCCATCTACCGGATATTGATTAATCTCGAGAACATTTTTAAACGAAGGTAGACGGTATTTTGGAGTAAAGGTATTATATTAGGAATTATTCAACATCTCTGATTAATTCGTAAAGTTATAATTAAACTTAACGGCTATATGTAGTAGAAAGTAAAGTCAAACAGTTACATCTCCTAAAATGAATATTACCTTAATGTTGTGGTACCTTTGAATGAATTAACCAAATAGTTAACCTCCTGCTAGCTGTAATAATTAGACCATAATCTAGAATTTATCATTAGAATGAAAGCTAATTCACGTAAATAAAAATTTATAAATAAATTCTAAACCTTTCAGCTTTGAGCCTTTGGAAGAGAAGTCAATTAGATATTCTGGTGGATATCTTTGTTTCTAACTGAACCCTCTAAGGTCGTCTGGATATGTCCATATGTTGGATTTGGCCCTTTAGCTTTGTAATCTCTATTAGGAAGTAATACTTCTAGCAACGCATTTTCCTATTTGGGGTAATGGAAGTGTCAGCAAGATAGTCTAGGGGCGAGGCGGTGCAATACTTTGCAAGGCGATTCTTACCAACGCCATCGCGTGTTTGCTCACTATTAGCATGTCCAGATTCATGTAAATCTGAAACTTTCGTAAGAACCAGGTTACCTCAACGACTCCAGCCCCCTGTGCTGTGAAATGACGAGTTTCTAGATCTGCGATGTGTTGGCGCTAAATTATACGTCAAAATTTAGTGCTTCTCCAGCATATAAGAGACGTCATAGGCAAACGCGCTCAAAAAATCTGAACGTCACTAGCAAAAACTGGTGACGAAACGTGAACCTTAGCCGAGGTACTACACATAGGGACTTTAAAGTATCCTCCCCGATGATTTTGGAAGGTGGAGGATTACTTTTCCTGGAGAATTCATAGAAAAGACAGCTTACCCTGGCTTGGAACCAGCTTATTAGGTATTCTTCACGAACTTCCTTCTTCAATTAGAAAATTCCTGTTGGTGGGCTGGTTATACAAAAACGGTAATTTGGAAGAATGTTTAAGGATTGTTTTTTGTTCGCGATTGATTGGGCGAAATCCTGTAAATGGTAGTGGAGTTGAGGTTGGCTGACAAATTCAACTCCAACTATGACAACTATCACTACTAATCGATTGCCTAAAAGTATAAGGTTCTTGTGGATAAAAGCCTCACAATTGACCTGATATAAATTTTCAAATCATCTTCACGATTTTTGCCATAATATGTCAGCATCTCATCAACACAAGCATACTCTCGAATTATGAGTGAGCTGTTGTTGAGTAGCTGACGGTTGATTGTATTCACCTGTTTTTTACTCACTACTGTTACTACGGACCAGTGGCACACATTCGAAGACTAATCTTCACAATTACTGGTTAAAAATTGTGGTGGACATCAGAAGTCTTTCAAATGCTTTAAGTACCACGTGATCCCAAAGTGCTCATGAGCCCTTCAGTGTCAGTTCCTATTACTTTTAGTTTTATTTTCATCTATCTCATGCTCAAATCCAATCACTACATTGCCAAGTAGAAGATTCCAAATCGTGTGATTTATATTCCAGAAATATTCACACTACCTCATACTGACTACTAAGCTCTTGAAAATCTTTTCCCTCATACACAGATTGCAGAAATTTTGGATAGCTGATCAAATATCTCAAGAAAATATTGTGTCAGATAACTGGTGTGTGTGTGTGTAACAGTTTTAAGATTTGCCTTGAACTGTGCAAGCGCTTATTTTTGCAGTGAGAGCTTTACAGTATTTTACATCAATACATGTAGGACCTAGCCATATCACTTGCAGAACCATACAAACTTGTCGAGTGTTGTTCCATAAAAGAGTTTTCCTTCACTTGATATTTTGCTGCTCAAGGTCATTAGTTTCTTCAGAAGGTTTCTAAATAGTAATCTTGTTGTTTTCTGCCCCTTATTGTATCTTATTTCTACCGAGGAGCAGAAGATAACAAGATAAATCTCTTCTTGCTTCTATGTAATTTTAGTTCTCCAAATTAGACAGCCATAGGTGGACATAAGTCTTACCACCGCAGTATACAGACGGACTGAATTGTACTGTTTCGTCATAAAGTATTGGTGGTTTTAGACCATCCAGCTTCTTCTCGTAAAGGGCAGTGTTGCTTTCGCAGGATTAACTCTTCAGTTTTCCCATCTGCACCACTCTTCTGTTGTATGAGAGCTCTTTGCATGAGTTCTGAAATACTGCCCGCATTTTTCCCCATTATGAGTATTGCAATGTCAGCTGCATACCCCTGGGTATAGTAGCCTTCATTGTTTAATGTTACAAGCAGTTTGTCGATGACAGATTCCAGAACCCCCAGAACTCCCTGGAGCATCCTTTACATACCAACACCTACATTGTTTCACCTGCTAATGATGTTTCAATGAGTGATCCTTCCAGCATGGGCTTGCTCCACTTACAAATAATGTTTTGCGCACCACGACTGTTGGCAGCTCTTATCATTGATTTAAAGTAATTATTATCACATACTCCTTCAATGTCCAGAAATGTTACTACCTAAAATTCTGCTGGAATGTCTGACTGTGTAAGGTATTGTTTCAGTTTGTTACATTATTCGTGTATCGAATTATCTAATTAAAAGTTGTGGTGTTTGGAGTTATCAGAATTTTACTGTATTATACATAACCCCACAGTTCTTGAAATTATACAGAGTGTTAATTAATGCCGGGGAGATATTATACAGAGAGAATCCTCGTCTGACACGAAAAGTTCCTATAAGGTTGTGGTCTGAAATGCTCCCTTTTTGAAATAGAGTGATTTTTCCACACCAATTTTAAAATTACCTACCCGATCAAAATTTGACGCACAGTATGACAACAATATACATTGAATTAAAAATGAAATTGTAATAATTAATTATTATTAATAGCAATAATAACAAAATATTAAATAAAGAAACATGAAGATACATACAAGAATACCCGCATCAATTTTTCACCTCATAGATTGACGGACCTTTTGATAAATTTTTGAGGTGTTTTGAATGGTCTGGAACGAAGCTACTATTCTATTTCTTAGTTCTTCTTCTGTGTTTATTGCCGTGTTGTAAATCAAACATTTTCTGTGTCCCCAAAAGAAGAAATCAAGACTGTTCAGGTCAGGAGGCCTAGCTGACCGAGGTTGAGGTCCACGTCGACCTATCCAACGATTTTTGAATGTTCTGTTCAAAAACCGACGGACTTCGATGCTAAAATGCGCAGGAACACCGTCGTGCATAAACCAGCCTAAAACATGTCCTATTATGCTAGCCCACACATACACAGTAAATTGTTCTTAGTAATTTTGTTCACTTATTGTGTGTGGATTTTCTTCAGCCCACAAATAGTTATTGTGGAAATTCCGGATACAATTTCTTGAAAAATTTGCATAGGATCATTCAAAAATGCTTCCTCAATTTCTGGAGTCCTGATATCTTTAGAGAGTTCTGCTAGATGGTTCGCTCGGTTAAAAGTTTCAGTTTTACATAAACGATGGTGAACTCGTGTAAATGTCTTACTAATACGCCTACTACCTTCTGGCTTCGTAAGTATTTCCATTTGAATAAAATGTATGTCTGCATATTCCTCATTTGTAAAATTGACCATTATAACTCCAACTAAAAGCCAATTCAAATCAAACGTCAGCACAATATGTCAAACAAGCAACAATTACAGAATTAAAACAATTTTGATTCTGTAATTATAAAACTGTTGGGTAAAAAAAAACACTGTATTTCAAAAAGGAATCATTTTAGACCACAACTTTATAGGAACTTTTCGTGTTTGAATCAAACGAGGAATCTCTCTGTGTAATATCTCCCAGACATTAATTAACACTCTGTATATGTATGTATCTTAACATTAGTCCAGTTACTTGTGGTATGACAAACGTTTGAGAACAATTACTTTCATCCTCAAGAAAATAAAAGTATTACTACCTAATACCAAATGATCTTGCATCATACCAAAAACTACCTTTCGACTATGGTATGGAGATTCTCCTTCAAACTATTCACGTGGTTCATGCAATTCTCCCTACTGCGGACAGTTTTGACATGAAATATTTCATTTATCTACATAACCTTATTGTAAATAATCAATAATATAGACATATAGAACGAAGTCTTTTCGACGAATAACCGCTATTATACACAAGTAGTATACTAAGCTTTGTAGATAACTATTAAATAATATTAAATTCAACGAGTTTTTGGTGATTTATATTATGTCAGATTTGACATGTCATAATACATCCTGCCTTGACAGTTCAAGACTTAAAGTAAACTGGCAGGTACGCATATTTTATTCGAATAAATTGTTTTTATTTACTTAAATAAATCACAATTTTATTAATTATTGACGAAAAGATGTAGAAAACTATGAATATTGACATTTATATAAAATATATCAATTTAAAGATGCATTTTTTAGATTATGTTAAGTTTATTTTTGACATTTTACTTGAATATTGGATAGTTTAGTTTGACATTATGATGAAATAATTGCACGCGTTGCTATGGCGACTCATATCTATGACAGTAAATAAAATAACCTCATTTTAATCTCCGCTATACTTTATTTTAATAACAAATTCACAAACTCATCAAATACAAATTTTCTCCGCATATTTCACAAAACTAAACAGGTTTCTTTTCATTCCCAACCGAACTTTACGTTGCTCCATTTGCCAGGCTATCTCACAGCAAGCAAAAAACGAAAAAAGCGTAGAATAACAGAAATAAAAATAGTGCACGCTGATGCCGACTAGCCGTCATATTACATTATCAACATGGCTGTATACATCGTACCAATGAAACCGGATGTGTAAAACTTCAACAGCTACAAATTGAGTTTTAAATGCGAATACAGATTACGTTTCGTTCTCTTCGTTCGCGTAGTAGTAGAGAGAGCGCTTAATGAACGGAAATATTTCACTTTTGGTTGCGTCCGTTTTGTGAGCTATGTTGTATGGAAGTCGACGGCGTGAAACATACCTTCATGTTTAGTCGTCCTGCCGTCGTTGGTAAATGTTTTCGTTCGTAATTATTGAGGGTAGACGTGTCCGACTTTTATTTTTTCCGAAAAGGCGATTTTTCCAGATGGACAACGGCTGGCATCCGGTTGTCTTGCCGCCTTTCGTTTTCGGACTGCTCATTTCCCTTTAAATTGAATAATCACTGGTAATTATGAACTGTGTATATATACAATGGTTGGCAGTGAAATACGGGCTGGAGAAATCGATTCAAGCTTGTGTACAAAGAAAACATAAAGCTGGGAAATTAGAAAGAATTTGGCGCCCAACATGCACCTCAATCAACGGAATTCTAAGAAACCGCCTATTGTTAGGCGGAAGTACCGTTTTTAAAAACGTTTCTGAATAAGGTGCACGTCCGAAGGAGGCTTCTACATTCTAAAAACCAGCGCGAAATATGTAAATATGTATAATGAAGTATAAAACGGGTCACAATTGCTGCGGTGAAATCAAGAAATGTTTTCCGAGTTCAGTCGTGCGAGTAGCACGTCAAGAACACCACTTAAGAGGAGGCTTCAACGCCACATTACAACTACAACAACAAGAACGAAACTGGTCGAGATATGGCGCATATAAAGCAGCAAACGTTCAATTGTGCAAAGAGAAAAGTCACTCGAAATACTTACACAGCAGTTGGATGGAGTACTCGCTTGTTCGTGACATATTAACCGGTGCTAATAGATGGTATAATTATAC
This sequence comes from Popillia japonica, assembly GCA_004785975.1. Lineage (NCBI taxonomy): Eukaryota > Metazoa > Arthropoda > Insecta > Coleoptera > Scarabaeidae > Popillia > Popillia japonica. The sequence goes on from ML218751.1 coordinate 12,117, forward strand.
ATTTCTTTGTATAAATTGTTATGGGTGGAATAGTGTTTTTCATTTTTGTAAGATGCTAGATAATTAATTTTTTAAGAATTGGTTTTTTCACAACTTAATTAAAGAAACTTGATTGCTGTACTTAGATGGTCTTGATTGCTTGTTTTCATAAAAAAAGTTGGAATTACCACGTATGTATGCTGAGGTTACAGCTCGCTGCTACACCTACTTCAAGTGAATAAAGTGGAAAGCCAGTTTCAAGGTCCAAAAGGATCATTTCAATCGATTGAGGGTTTAGAATCGCCTGTCCTAAATGGTGAAACCTTCGCCGACCTAAAGCTTCATCGGCTTTCACAATTGCCTGTTCCCAAAATCGACACGGGTCTTAATCAACCTTGCTCATCTTTTTGAGTTAATATTTTAGATGGCAATGACCAATGGGCAAACCCGTGAGGGTCCTTAAATCTGTTTACTTAGATCAAGAAATATGTTATTACTACTTGGCTAGGAGTTCAGAGAATTCTCAACATATTTCCAATTGTATTGGCAAGATTATTTCTAAAATTAAAGGCTAAAATTAAATTATTGACAATTGAGTTGCTTTGAGTTAAATTTGTGAACTAGGTGAGGTCTCCCACAGTTCGAGAAAAGTAATCTTAAGTTAAATAACTAGTGCAGAGACTTCAACGGAATTCTGAAATAAAAAACCAGAACTAGAATCATTGCAAGACAGCAATGAGCTCTTCGATTTCTTTAATGCTAGTAATTTTTTTTCTTCCGTCATAACTGTAATGGTATTCATTGGAAAAGCTGTAAATTTATGCGACTTTCCCTACGTTAACAGGAGTAACAAAATTTTGTTATCACGCACAGATCATCATTACAACGTTGTCTGAAACCGCACACTAAATTGTCAAGTAAATTGAACGCCTATCATATGGATTCTAATGTACACCAGGAAAATTATGTTATTTCGTTGGCTCGTGTGGTAGTACTTGTTTTAGTACCGGTGCGCAATACTTTTAGGTTCAATAATAAAAATACGTAGTAGAGTGCGGTCATAAAATAACCTATAACTCGACAGGAACATCAATATATCTCGGGATAAAACGCCCAACATGTTTGTTATAGTACAGCAAACGTTATAAAGTATAAAACCGAACCCGAAATTGATCTTGACGAAATTGCGTTCGCCGTATAGTTATATGAAACTAAAATGGACTCAGCTCAAAAGGACGTTTCCATTACGTTTCATCTTACGCGAGATATCGAAAAGGAATTAGAATACTGCTACGACTAGACGCCTTCGTAGCCATTTATTTATTTTGCAGTGTATCGTGTTACATCCTTGATATTTTAGTAGCTTCTAAAATAAATTAAATTAGATCGATCGACAATTAAAACCAGACCTCATTATTAGATCCCTACGCGTGCGTTTCCTTAATTTAATCAAAATCAATTCCAATCAAACTGAAGACATTCACACGTTTCAGAATTCCGAACCGATTGCATAAGTTTAAGGTCCTATTGCCCTACAATATAAATTATGATTAAAGTTTCACTACTACACTCTAAAATGAATCTGGTGCAAACGGCCGAAACGTCAATCCACCGACTTGATGGGATCAAGATGGAAAATCATCATCGCAGCAAGACGGAACTACCACCGCACCCCTTCGTGCTTCCTGCTCGTTCTTGTTCTCGGACGATAAACCTCCGGTGTATTAACGATAGACACAAGGCAGCGGAGCACTCCGGCACTAATTAAATCCTTTGTATTAATTTATCGCAAGCTGGCGTTAATTTTCAACTCGTAAACATTTTTATTAGGCGACTTGGATGTTGTGTGTACGTGTTAGTGTATGTGTATGTGTTCGTGTATGTGTCTATATACATATATATATAAGGGGAGCCCAACGTTCATTTTACGAGCTATTGCAATCACGGCTCAGAGCGTGCTTTGTATGGTCCAGAAAACGGCCGTTCTCGGTACCGATTTTAATTCGAGGTGTGCGCCTTGATGTTTCCGATGGAAATTAACGGAGAACGGAGGTGATTTACTCACCGTTTTGAACGTCTCACCTACGCTCTACAACAGGTGATTAGGACGATGCTAAACCGTTAAAGGATTACCGTTCTTGCAATGATAGTTTTATGGCTTAATGTTTATGGACTCCAGTTCTGATAAATCGCCTTAACGAGGATTGCTATTGAATTAATTTTTAATGATTACGAGTGCTTCCGGGATTTGAGTGGGTTATAGTCCTGTAAATACATGCAAACAAGTAATTAAATAAAACAAAACAGAAAAAAAATTAAAGAAAAGAAAGTGGAAAGTCGACCCTTCCGACAGGTGATTAGAAGCTTTTTGCCTCGAGAAGGTTGACACATTAGTATCAACTTCCCTCACATTGTATGTTAGGGAGAACACACCAAAGATTGCGTGGTACAGGTACCTTAAAGCTGACTTTGAGATATCCCCTTTAAATAACGTACAGATGACTTGTACTTTTCAGCCGATCCTGAAACCCTCCCAATGACCTTTAATTGGTCTGTGAATGACTTTAGGTTGATCTTGAAAAAGTTCTAAATCCTTCCCAATGATCTTGAAGTAATGTGCGGGTCGGTCAAGCCCACTTGGCACGTTTCTCAACCAGCTAAAACCACCTACAACTATTAAGCACACAATGTCATCTATCTGAGACATCAAGGTCAGTATTCACTCTCCGAAGAGAAGTAAAAGTTTTAGCATGAATAGAAAATAATCTGCGTAGGATATTTAATCATCAATCAATCTTCATCTTCATCTATCAATATTGTTTTCATGAATGAAGCCGGGTTCACAATTCAGAATCAGAATGGAGTTGTTAATTTTCGCAATACGCACCTTTGGACTTATTAAATGCTGAAGACCAACAGCCACCAAAAATCAGTAAGAGAACGGATAAGATGTCTTGCCTCGAACAATTGAGGAGTGAAACAAGCCATATGAGCACAAAGAAACGATAAAGCACTAGGTACTGATAAACTTTCCTCAGAACTACTTAAATCAGGTGGAAAACGACTAGCAATTCAGATGCATGAATTCAAAACAAAAATATGGCATGAGGGGAGCATCTCAGACGACAGGAGGACTGGAATCATGTGCCCTATCTGCAAGAAAGGTGACAAACTCCGATGCAAAAACTACAGAGGCATAACCCTCCTCTCATCTGTGCTATTCATCCGAAATCCAAGATGGTTCCAAAACTAACCTCGAAGCCTCCAAAAAAAAACTGCCTCACAAAGTCTATTGACCAATCAACTATAATGGAACATGGAAGATCAGATACAACCGTGAACTTTATCAAATATACAGAGAAACGACCATTTCAAAGTTTATTAGGCTCAGAGGCTTAGATGGGCATGCCACATAATGAGAATGCCCGATACAAGACTTCTCCAGAGAGCACTCAATAGTAAAATCCAGGGCAGAAGGCTAAAGCACAGACCATGAAAACGGTGGGAGGATCAAGTAGCAGAAAACTCACAGAATCTGCTAAACATCAGACTATGGAGAAGCGACGCTTTGAACCGTCAGAGTTGGAGGTGAAGATCGATGGAGACCAGCGTTCAATTTGGACTGTAGTGCCAGTGGAGAAGAAGAAGATCAGCGGAATGTCTTGGATACGAGAATAACGTTTACCTCAAACTAGGCTGACCAAAAACAGCTAACCTGGTCATTTAAGATGTGGTCTAGTCAGACTGGGTTTGGACTGATCAGGTAGTATTTCGTGCTCCTGCGTAAAAATGGCAATCGATAAAGTGCCATGTGATAGGTTTCAGTGGTGGTAGCGTGCGCAAAGTGATTTTGTGGTAAGAAATCATGACGGCTATATGTAAAATAAATTGTGAATAACAATTTGGAGTGCTGCAGAGAGAGACGACGCCAATAGGATGCATGTAAATTGATTTTAACAGAACACAGAAATAGAGGCATGATTTGACACTTAAAACGTCAAAATGGACAGCTCATTACGCATACAATTTGACAATTTGACCGAATAATTCTGTTATGGGTAATTTCAAAAAGCGGTTATTTTGATATTCCTATTAGATTCGTGGAGGGGTGCCTTTGGAAAACTGACGTAACATAGAAGATGTGGATAATGGCACATCTCATACTTCGACGGTCATTAGAGAGCACTTATATTAAAACTTTCCATATAGATGGGTGAGAAGAAGTGGATTTGTTTTATGGTCCCCGAGAGTGCCTAACTCAAACCCTGTAGATTTTTTCATTGGGCAAATTTGAAAACCTTGGTCTACCATCCTCTTGTAAATCGATTCAATGCGATGCAGCTGCAAATTAATCAAAAATGCCACGAAATCCTCTTCCTTTTATGAGAGGATTATAGGATGCCGTAATTGCTTGAAGATGGATAGTTTTTTGTTTATGTTAGAGACTTCCTTTTTTTTGATTCTTGATAGATATCCAAACTTGAAAAGAAGTTGAATCTCCTTCTCTCTTTCATTGATGATTTTGCCGTAATGACTGAAAAGATCATAATCTTTTTAGATTGTGTTACTTTTGCAATGTTAGACCAATGTGTTTCTCGATTGCAAACGATCTCTTCCACGGTTTTTGGTAAGAACAGTGTGACTCTAATAAAATGAATTGCAAGATCATCGGCAATTTCGTTGCCCTCACAACCCCAGAATCCGCATTAGACTAACTGCGCTTCTTGGTGCCAGAGCTTTGAAGGTAAGTAAACAGTGCCAAGTTAGCTTCATTCAAAGTGTAGTGTCTTCCTGGACACATTATTCGATAGCAACTGTTTGCGCTTGCACGGATGTTGGGCCTGTATCTAACAACACTGAAATCTTGCATCTCGGCCCGTAGAAGCCTGCTCCCAATCCTGTATCTACTCTGGCTTCATTCTAATACCACCCTACAGACTACAGAGATTCGGTGAACTCTCAGGTTTGACAGCCGTGTATTACCACTTCAAACTGCTTGTCAAAGTCAAACCTTGATCTCATATGATCTGTTTACTACCTTTTCCAATTTTTGTAGAATTTGGAGATGACTAATCAAACCTCCTCCATTGCAGTGATTGCTACAAAAGCAAGTGGCATCATATATATGTTGGAGCAGGATTTGTTCTTGGTTTTCTTTGGTTTGGCCATCCTACTAACGAACCCTATGTGAATACAGGCCAGATTATAGCTAGCTAAGTAGATACAAAGGATCATTTTAGGCTTTGGTCCACAGGTTTTTGCCAAAAAAGTGATGGCAGGCCCACAATGCCTTTGAGCCCCATTCCGACGTTTTTTGGAGATAATCGTTTCAAGTTAGTTTTCGATCTATAGAAGATACCAAATATGTAACTTCATTGCAAAATTCTAGATGGGTTTTTCCCAGTTTTGGTTCCACAGCGGATAAGTTCTTTCTTTTTGTAAGTGACACCTCAGCTATTGTTTGTAGATTGATGTTCAGGTGCTCTTCCCTCCTTTTCCCACCATGAACAGCGTAGTCTTGTACCTCAAAGCCTGATGACAAGTCCTAATGGATAACACGCTTATATTTACTGGTATATTTGTACTTTTAGGCATTGATGCTTTCTATCTAACGGTTGCAAGTGTGATGGCTTTGTTAACTGCCACATCTTTAAATGCCCCAACACAGATGTTGTCAAAAACGCCCTCTATGTCAATGAATGCACGCAATTTCTTTATGCGTCTTATTAATTGAAGGTAGATTCTGTTAATACATGCAATACATGATAAAATTATTGAAATGGAATGACCAACTACTAACTTCTGCAATATTTTGCGCACTTTTTCAACATCCTGTATACTTTGTTGACGATGTTGTCAATAACTTCTCGCAAACTAAACTCCAACGCAAAAGGAAACAAAAAAAGATCCTTCCCCAAAATCAATGAATAAAAATTACGCCCACTGTAAAATTTGTCAATCTAAAGTTTAATTACTTGAGAATCTGAGCGAGCGCGCAAGTGGTTGGTGGTCTCAGGTGCGCCAGCTCTTGACATGATAAATTGGTGCCTTTCCGAGGATGTCGTCCTCCCACGGGAGCCGCCGGATACGACGGGACCCAGAACAAGGCAGGCAGAGCTTCCTTCGAATAGCTGCCACAGCACTGATTCCGCAGTTCGCGTCCTACTACGCTCTTACTTATTGATATTTATTACGTAAATAAATAATAATACCTGCCTGGTGCCATCTCTTTATGCGAATTTATTTGACAAAAAGTGACTCGGTGCGATTTCCCAGACATAGTAAATTTCCAGTCGACACCACGCCCCTAAACTTTCGACTTCAAGATACGACATTTTGTAACATTTTGAAGCTATAAGCTGTCGGATTTAACGCCGATGATGACAAAACTATACTTAAACATCCTGTGTATAATAATACATGCCAAAAATTTCATCGAAATGGAGGGAAGTTATCGATTTTCTTCCGTTGAAATTTTCAATTTAAAACGGAATCAACATCAGGACGTCGATCGAAGTTTTAAGATAAACACAAATTCGAAAAGTAATATCATTTGTTTTTACAGCAAACACGACAAGCCGGTAAGGAAAACAAAAAACATAAAGAAAAAAATCTCACCCGGGATCCGGGGAACATATTTTAGGGGTTAGCCCTGTATGAGGGCGAGCGAAGTGAAATTGTTTCTCCCGGGTGGATTGGTCTGAGATGCCCGTAATGCTAAGATATGGCCAATAGCAGGTAGTTTTATATCCCGTACCGATGTTGCATATATAACGGAACTCTCAATATTTTAGTACTATCTTCTAAATGCCCTCACAACCTTCAACTTTGCCGGGGTAAAGTGGATGAACAGTCGGAACATATTTCTAGACGTTCACTATACGCGTATCATTTTTATAAGTACACGGATACGTGCATATGTATATCTTCATTTCACCGCTAGTAGCTCTGCAGCTTTTCAAGTTTCAATGTTGTGTGCTCCTACGTATGTATGTTGTACATACGTACGTATGTTATTTTGGTAAAAGTTATAAATTAATATTTATGGATTTACATAGCTCTGCCCTTTGGAAAAATTCTTGCCGTTGGTTTATTTGGTTGCTTTCTAACTTGTGACTGGTAACGATGAGACTACAAAAATCTATACTAAATGATTTTTTTAAATTAATATTTGTATAGCTAGCCTGGCCACTTGGAAGCGTTTGTTTCATATAGCATTGCAACTGAACTTGCTTGAGAATGACGAAAGAATGTTATATAATCACTCATAATTCACAGAATGTCTTTTGATACAGGTTCCAGGGTGCTCCAATAATAATAATAACAATAATAATAATAATTATTAAAATAATAATAATAACACCAACCGAGAAAATATCGCATCTGATATATGTATATGGACGATACTAAAGTAATAGGCTAAACAGTGGCCGAAACCCATGCTTTACTAAAACAAGTCGAAACATTCACCAGCGACATCGGCATGGAGTTCGGAATCGAAAAGTGCAGAATCAACGGCATGGAGAAAGGAATCTGGAAAAAACAGGAAGGGTACGTAACGGGAGGTGGAGGGGGACGTGATAATCCAGAAAGTCCACAAATTATACAGGCCATGGAAGAACTAGAAACCTATAAATACCTTGGAGTGCTACAAGCTAGAGTGGTCCAGCATAAGCAAATTAAAGAGCCTTTGACCAACAAATGCAGAAAGAGACTGAAACAGCTGCTAAAAACTGCACTAAATTCAGGGAATCTAACTAAAGCAGTCAACGCCTATGCCATACCGACCATGGCATATTTTTTTGGGATGATAAACTGGACGGCGACAGATCTGGATAACTTAGACAGGATCACCAGGAAACTGTTTACAAGCTTCAGAGCCCACCCACAGTAGCGTGGAACGTTTTCACCTACCGCGAAAGCTAGGGGGAAGAGGAATAGCAAGCATGAAACAGCTGCATTACAAAATAAGTAACGGAATCCGTGATTACTTCTATAACAACATGGACAGCAAACCCTTATTGAATGCAATAGTTACCAGCGCCAAAAGATGTACAGTCTTAAATTTAGCCGACAGAACAGGCAACCAAACTATTGCGAACCTGCAGGAAAACTGGAGCAGGAAGCAGCTGCACGGCAAACACCCGAATACCCTGCAGCAAGAACACATAGATAGTAATGCATCTAATGCTTGGTTGAAGAACGGAAGTATATACTCTGAAAGAGAGGGCTTCTTCGTGTCGACCCAGGACCACGCAGTGCCGACACGTAATTACAGAAAATACATCATCGGAGACCCCCAGATCCAAGACGATAAATGCCGGATGTGTGGCTCAAGGCCTGAAAACTTAGAGCACATTATAAGCTCATGCACCACAATGGCGGCAAAAGAGTACATCGAAAGACACAATGCCGTGGCCAAAATAGTTCACAACTGGCTTGCCTACAACATCCGATACGCCCACGATCGTACCCGATATTACTACTATACACCTCAGCAGGTATGTAAAACGCGAGACCACTGGGACAGAACAGTTCAGACCGACCACTAAATCGGTAACAACAGGCCTGATATAATGCTGGTGGACAAGAGAAATAAGATCTTCACGATAATCGATATAGCTGTCTCAGCAAGTGTGAACATCCAACCGAAGCACAAAGAAAAGGTCACAAAATACATACAACTAGCAGCCGAGTTGAGGCAGATATGGGATACTGAGAGTGTACGTAGTGTCCCTGTGGTCCTCGGCGCCATGGGAGAGATACCGAAGACACTGCTGGAAAACCTAAAGACTTTGGAAATACCAACTTCCACCTACATGGAGATGCAGAAAGCGGTAATCCTGACGACAGCGAACATGGTCCGGAAGGTCCTCAACCGAAAGTGAGCCTGAGAAAGAAGACAACTTAAAATCAGTTACTACTAATATTACAAAATAAAATGTATTACTTACCTTTTTTTAAGGTCGTATATGTTGTACATACTGACTTATTTTTTTGGAATAAAGATTTATTGAATAATAATAATCATAATAATAATAATAGCAACTGACTATTGCTGCGATAATAATGGGAAACGCAATTAAAACTAAACAACTTCTTCACATGGCCTTCATCAACTACCGCCAAGCATTCGATAGTGCCCCACATTCCTGGTTGAAAGAAACTTTGAAACTTTATGGAATTGAACACCATAGATATTCGAAGTTTCCTAGAAACCGTTATGAGGAAATGGACTACAGACCTAAAAGTAAGGAATGGCCAACGAAATGACGAAGTAGGTCGCATAAGTACCTATACGACGAAGCATATACCAGGGCGACGCTCTTAGCCCTTTGTGGTTCTGTCTAGCCCTTAGACCTCTAACAACTATGCTCAACGATAAAAATAGAGGGTACAAAATCAACCAATGGAAAAGCATTAGCCAGCTGGTGCACATCGATGATCTAAAGATCTTTGCGCCGTCGAGGAAGAATCTAAATAATCTAATAGAAACAACAAGGAAATTCACAAATGACATCGGTATGGAGTTTGGACTGGATAAGTGTAAGATAAATGCAATAGTACAAGGCAAATGGCAACTTCAAGAGGGCTACGACCTCGCGAATAAAGAACAGACGATGGAAGCACTACAAGCATGATATGTACAAATACCTAGCATATCACCAAAACCGAGGTATAGATCAAAAAACGGCAAAGAACGACCTCCAAGAAGAATATAAGCATAGACTACATATGGTATTAAAAGCACAACTTAACTCCAAAAATAAGACCAAGGCCATCACGACATTTGTTCAGTCGGTTCTGTCATTTAGTTATGGTGTTATTGCTTGCAAGGATGCTTTATAGAAATCATATATGGAAGAGCATTAATGGAACTGTATAATCACAGGAGACCATTATGATAAAAACCAATGTCAGCTAAAGTGTTCAATACAATAACAAACCTGTTTACTCGATTATGATTACCATCTTTAGTTTACGTAATAGAAGGAGACGTAAAACATCTCTGATATATGGAAATTTGAAGACGGGATATGATTCCAGCAATTGAAAAGATCTAAATTTAGAAATAGAGAGCTTCCGACGATATTTCAACGACAGGTCCAATAGCTTAGCTAACACCACGGAGACTTCTTAGATTACTCCACTGTTGTCCATGTCAGAGTCGGCAGGATTTTCAAAATATTTTCCTCAACTTCTCGCACGAAGGCATCATCATGCACGCTCTGTTTTGTTTAGTAGTCATTTTACCATTTTGGAAACTAATTTTATATCATTTACTCACTGTAAAAGAACAACTAAAAAGTTATTAGATCACCTAGGCTAATGGGGCGGTGCCTAGTGCACTCCATCTTAGTCATGCAGTACCGTGTTGTTCTTTCTGAATTTGGGTTTCTGTAATTTCCCAAATTCCATGGCAAGCGCGGAAAGGCAACATCTTAAGTCGGTCTACAGCCATATAATTAGCGCAAGCTGTAGAGGAATGTAAAGGCACGAATTATTATTATTATTATCTAAACTTTATTGCCATATTGCTAACAATCTCTTAGCTTCTATTCTTACCTATCCATCTGTCGTTAACTTGATACTGGTGACATTTTCTAAAACTAAAACTAAAAATTTTTTAAAACTGGAAAAGGTTGAAAGCTCTATACTCTCATTGTAATTGTTTACATTCAAATAAACAACTCTCTAACGGTTTTCTAATGTCGTACGACGTTATGACTACTGAAATATGATTGCAGAAAGCTCCTTTTCCCTTAAGAGCATAAGTGCTGCAAAAATTTAGAAACCTCGAAACTTTTGTATGTGCACCAACATCTCTTGCGGCAATTACTTAAAGCTGCGCCATAATTAATCATGAGCTTGGGATTTAGTAGGGCTAAGCAGGGGGGTTGGTAGAGTTTAAAAAATCCCTATACTTGTTTCTCAGATTGAAACTTCATAGTAATGTAATTAATTCAGATGCTCGCAGCCTATCAAACTACTCCTCTTAAAACAAAATTTTCAAATTTGCAGTAAGAAACCGTAGCACATATGTGAATGAAAATTAGCGAAATATGCAGTTTTTGCTGCGCTATGTGCTGCAACATGTTTTAGTCGTTTTATGGTTTTGTTGTTATTACCATCTGCTGTGTTTTATTGTCATTTGTTGACAAACTATTTGCGGAAAACCATTGTTCAGCATCCTCGATTGCTTTTTCAGACTTTTGACGAAGAAGTTCTTCGTCTTTATCTCGAACAACCATAGAGTGTCATCAGCGTATATACATAGGTGAGCTCCTTGAACGTTAGCTGGCAGGTCGTTGATATAAAGTATAAAGAGTAGAGGGCCGAGAATGGAACCTTGTGGAACCCCGCACTGTATTCCCAAGGGTTGGGACTGTTTGTGGTTGAACTCCGCCTTGCATTCGATCGGTTACATAAGATCTTAGTAGCTGCAGGGGAATGCCTCTTATTCTGTAGTATTCTAGTTTCTCGAGTAGAATATCATGATTAACCGAGTCGAAGGCTTTACTTAAGTCCAGCATGATCAGCTCCGCATACTCACCGGAATCGAATGCTTTGTTGATATCTTCAACCATACTTAATACCCCTGAGGTAGTAGAGCGTCCTTTTCTGTAGCCATGTTGACTAATTGTAAAGTATTTGTTCTTCTCGAGATAATTAGCAAGTCTTGACGCTATTGCATATTCAAATACTTTCGAAGCAGCAGGTAATACACTTATTGGCCGATAGTTTTCACAGCTGTCAGGATCACCGTGTTTGAAAATAGGAAATATTCTACCGCCTTTAGCGGACTTCGGGTGCAATCGGCATTAGATAAAAGGAAGATGTATTTGCCACTTTGTAATTAGCGAGTAATGTTTAGGAGGAGTGTACGTGTGTGCGATTGACTAAGTTATCATTATTTTTTTCCTACTTCTGCAAAATACTCGTTTAAGTTTTGAGCTGTTAGTGAATTTGTATGTCGTGCCTCAGTCCTTATCGGTTTGATTTCCTCATTTATCACTTTCCACACTGCCCTGGTTTTGTTTTCAGACTTTTGGATTTTTTCCGTGTTTGCTGCTTGTTTGCTTTCAGTTACTTTCTTCAGGTAAGTTCTTTTCAGATTTCGGTATTCTCTATAGTGAGTTGAGTTCTTTGTGATCTTTGCTACGGACGCCCATGCATCTAGCGCATTTCTGAGCCTGAGGAGTTGTGGATTAGTTGCGTAGTTGTTCCTCTTTTTATTCGTAGACTTTACTTTTTTTTCAGTAAAACTGCAGTTTAAATTCTAATAAAAGTTTCATGAAATCTACGGAACGAGTCTTCTGCATTATTAGTGTAGTGTGGTAGATGTATTTGTGTTTCTAAATAGTCTTTAAACGCTTGCATATTTTCTGTGTTAATTATTCTGAAATTTGTAGATTTTTTGTTATCCGCGTCATGTTGGGTTATAATATATTTTAAATAACAAATCGTTGCTTCAATGTGTCTAAATCGCTAACGGGTATCCATGAAAACTCCGTTGTAAAACAGAAGTACAATAGGGATACCCAATATATACAGACATACGTCACCATCTTCCAGCAATAATCTGTTACCTACCTCCGCTGATGGTATTTACTGGTAATACATAGATGAACTTAGTGTCAACGCCAGTTACCTCCGTAAACGTATAATACACCTCCGTTACCAGAACAAAAAAGAAAAAAAAACGTAGATTCGATATCGTTACACCGGCAGCCGGCAAAACAAAGCATCAGGATAGGTTGCTGAAAAATCCAACCGGAAAATCTCGCTTTATTCAATTTAGGAAACCCATTCCGCGGAATTGTTACATGGTAGACACACGATAAAATTGCCCGTGTTCATTTTGGCACATTATATTGTCGTTTATGTCGGTGTGCCGTGACAAGGTGGGTTTGTTTGACTACGGTGCGGGAGATCCCCGTGTGTAACGATATTGCGGAGCCTCATAAAATTAGATTAGATTAGTAGCAGCAGCGAGAGAGAGCGCTGCTTCTCCGCGTTCCTTTCACATTTCATGCGCTTGTAAACTAGGGTTGTTTGATGGTATATCAGGAATGCTATAGCGTCATTGCTGGAGTCGAACCGGTTTCAATATTAGGTTAGGTTGTTTTTTGATGTTAATAAAATGATTTTCTAAGCACTGCAGTAAAATACTCTACTTTCCCCAACTACAATTACCAAATATTAACGTCAATGTTATTTAAATTGAAGCATTAGTCCTTTTTTTCTTGCTGTTCCAAGTGTGTAAATAAAAAGTCACTAATAATATAGATACTGCTCGAATTACAGTCCTAATGAGTATTGTTCGACACCTGCAAAGCCTGAGCTCAGTCGAAGTAAACCTCTTCTTACAACTTCTACCAACTTCTTACAAACACCACTGTGAATTGTTTTGGTGAAGGCGCTAATAAAAACTGCATATGAAAAATTTAATTTGGAGTTCACTAAAATTTTGCGATATTGTCCGTGGCTGCTGAAAAATATCAAATGGGTAGTTGGTTTTAAAACCACCCACACTGAATTCGTAATTATTAAAAAGTCTAGCCCATTATGGTGTGCTTGTAGTCATCACATTACTTCATTAACTAAAGATAGAGTACTGGTGACCTTGCAGCAGATTTGCTTCCTGTACTGATCGATATAAGTCTGCTGAAATCAAAGGAAGCTGTCAGTATATTAGTCAGAAAATAAAAGTTAGTGCTGTGAAATAAATTTTGATGGAAGTAGTTTGTTTCTTACCAGAACATAGTAACAGGCTCCACGAGTTTCTAATACTCACATTTTAAGAAGCTAGAAGTGCTCCTTTCTCAGCCTTAATATTATGGAAGATACTAAATTTCGTAATTTGTTTAATGCCTTAACCCACTAATTCATTACTCCTTAAAACATTAGACCAAATACCTTGATAATTGATTCCGAAATAAATTTGAGCCTCATTTCAACATCAAAATCAAGCTTCTAAGCTGTTTTGCTTGTGCTACCACTGTAGTTCTTGCTGTGTAGCTAGTGTTGCTCCATTGTAGTGCAGAAAGAAGATCAATAAATGGGATGTAATTACATCAAAGTCCAAGTTTTCACCACACTGCAAAGCATTCCACCAAAATTCAAAATTTTCCAACACTCTCCCATTCACTCTACCACGTCCCACAGCTCTTCATACTATCTCACACCTTTACACTCTTTCCAACTAGTTCCATCACTTTCCGACGCATTTTTTGCACATTTCTCACGATATTTCTCCCCTTTTCGCCAGTTTTCACTTCATTTCACAAAATTCCACCATATACCATTACTTTAGGTCAAATTGTTCTTCCTTCCACAACATTTTCAAAGCATTCTACCACACTCCACAGGTTTTCACACTCTTCTACAAAATTACACTCACTCCAACACTGTCCACCATATACCACCATTTGCACAACATTCTCAAATCAATCCGTTACTTTCCACTGCACTTCAAGGCGGTCCACCCCAATATAAAACTTTTCAACACTCTCCTTCTCATTCTACCACGTTCGACAGCTCTTCATAGCCCTCTACAACATTACACTTTCTCGGCACTCCACCACTTATCATCACATCTAGCACATTTCACCTCATGTTCCGCTACTTTTCATCACATTTTACCACTATCTCCAACCTTTCAAAATTTTCCTACACATACCATCATTGCACTACACTGTCCTTTCTTCCGTAAAATTTCCAAAACAATTCGTCACTTCACAGCGCACTGCAAGACGTTCCATCACAATCCAAAACTTTCCAACAACATCCGATTTTATTCTACCACGTTTCACAACTCTCCACACTCTATCACAATTCTACACTCTCTCCAACACTTTCCACCACTTCCTGTCGCATTCCAAAACTTTCTACAATATTACAAAATATGTATTCCGCCTCTATCTAAGATACTACACAACGCATTCCACGTATTCTAACAGACAAACTCATGAAACTTTAAAGCATTAGATCCAATAACTTCATACTTAGGCTCGATGATTGAATGGGTAGAATGTTTAACAACACTACTGGAGATTGAAATAGCTTCAGTTAGACAAAATTGTAGTTGAGAATACACTTTTTTAGGCTGCACTTAAACTTAGAAATACATACCAGAAAAAGAAGTGTAGTTGTTGGCGTAAGTAACCTACTAATACTAATTGGTAATGGTAATTGGAGAATGCATCATACCTACTTATCTAAATTGATATGGTCATCTCTCCCGTGCATTTGGGATAGATAGCCATAATGTTTAACCTTTATGTGAGTGGGAACAATAACACCTTCTAGTGACGACGTAGGTACCTGGGTACCCAACTTTGTATAATAATATCATAAAAACATACACTTAAATAAGGAAAAATGCAAGAAAATGAACAGTTTTTGCAAATTTTTATATGACAAAACTAACAGTAGGTTATGAATTGGCGTACGCAATTAAACAATCACAGCGTTTTTTTAATCATAATTATAAAAAATGCAGACAATAAAATAAACATTCTTTGTTGTTTAGATCAAACACCATAATTAAATGAAAAATCGAAACACTATCCTATAAATACTGCTCGAATTGGGCACCATTTTTGTACAATGCATAAGCTGCACCTCCTTGCTACAGAAACAGCTGCATTTAATTATGACATTACAATAAAACCAAAGGCGGCGTCGACACAATGGATAAAATGTTATCTGAGTATATAGTAAAACCTTAGAACAAATCGTTGGCCTCTAGCATTTTTTCACAATATGATCGGCCTTGCCGCACTGAGTACATACATAATTTACACAATCCTAGGCTTACATCAACCGACCGACGACGGAGATTTTTGAAAGATCTTGCAAATGAGTTATGCATGTGTTCTGTACCAACTCGAAACAGTACTCCAACAGTTTTGGGCAATCACTTTATACGTACTTACACCGATAGAATTTATTCTAGGACGCCAAATTACACTACTTGATACAACAGTCAGAAATCGATCATTTCGAGATACTTCTGGGCGTATTTTGGTAGTTGGAAAATGTTATGTTTGCCGTGAATTGAATCACGGAGAAAGAAAATCGCGAAAAGCATGAAACTTTTATTCAAAACCAGTTTGCAATGAGCATTCTGTTACTAAGGCAGTTTGCGATACCTGTAATTAACAGGCAGTTAATCTTATTATTATTAGTTTTGTTCTTATACATCTTTTTTACAACATATTATTTAGATATTGGACCCCATGTTGTTGGTGCCACAAATATTTAGATTGCTTTCCACGTATGAAAAACAATGAAATAAAAGAAAAATAGTTCTCAGAGTAAATTTGGGGTCCGGTGAGCTCTTTCTCAGGGGTGTTCACGAGTCTTAGCACTGCTGTATAATGAAATAAATCAAGAAACATAAAAATCACCTCTCTTAAAAAGACAAACAACTCAAATATAAATAATTTTATTATAATTCATACAGAAACAATAAAAAAAAATATTTAATTTTAGATAATCACAAATACTTAAGTTGTCCAAACAAACAGGTAATTAATCAAAAATGTACTTAATTTCTAACAAATAAATTATGTAACATGACATTTCTTATGAGTAACGACCTCTATCGATAGTATTAACAACCGAAAATTTAAATTATAAAAACTACTTTATCAACCCTTAATGGCTTCCATATTAAGTAATTCAAGGTCAACTTAACAATTTTCTGGTTCGGCGTCTTTTTGAATATTTTATATAGTAGTATTTTTATTTTACGAATTATTTAATTAGTAGTTTTTCGGTTAGTTTCCACTAATGAATTTTATGACATTATTAAATTATATGCTTTTGGACACCTATTTTAACATAATATTTTGCATTAATTAAAAATATTTACCCGATAAAAAAAATTATCTCGACGACATTACTTGAGTTTCCAGAATTATCCTGTCGAAATGATCCCTCTGTCTGTTTCCCAACATACATACATAGTTTACAGGGGCAAGTGCACGCCATCAAGCAAGTAGTAAATTAAAAACATGTACACTTGCGTCATATCCTCAAACCCAAACAATTACGCATGTAAACTTATCACTATTATTAGAAAAAAACTAAAAACTGATTTAACGAACATCAACGGTCGCACCCGGTCTAGTGGATAATTTTGACTTTTTTAAGTAAAAATATTTATTATTATTATTATTATTATTTAGAAACGTGGCCAAAAAAGCCACTTGCACTCTTCGAATTTAACAACAAAGTCTTACCCGATTTGGTAGACAGTGCGCGACCGCTGGAGGGTTAAGAATGGTTATCTACTGCATATTTTTTGTTCAAAATATTATGCTCATTGAAAATATGTGCAAATATAGACGCGTTTCCATTAAAAGAATTATAAATTTCGAAATTTCTCGGAAATGCGTTATTCGAGTGTTTGTTCATGAACACTCTAGTAATCAGCGTTAAAAACATTAATAATTAATTTGCTCTTTTAACTAAAATCGTAGCTACAGAAATAACTAAGATAGCAATAGTGCACCGATAACTTTGGACACGGTGTATAATTAATAGAAAACCTTAACAGTATTTGCCAAAATTCTAGCTCCAAAATAACCTTCGACATCCCCTGATCTTAAACAATAAATAATAATAAAATTAATACGAACTGAAAAATCGCTACTCAGATGTTTACTAAGATTTATTTATAAATAATTAACATAACAGCAATTCGCACAAACAAAATTATACAAATTTGTTGACTTTCCTCCTTCTATTTCGGAGAAAAAGTATTGTTTCAGCTCAAACACTGTAACAGTTGTAATTTGCGAACGCGTACATACATCCGAAGCAATTTTCGAGATCGCACATGTGCTAAAAAGGTCATTAAACGATTGCGCGGCATCCAAAAAAAAACCGCCAACAATGTGCCATGCCTACTACGCGGATGTATAACGCACTATAACGTCGAGATAAAGTCTGAAAATTTATTTAACAGTCGAATGCTACGCGGCCAGGATAAATAATAAAAACGCATTTGATGTTGATGTTTACATGCTGTTCGTTATTTTGAAAGGCAATTATTTTCGTCACGTCCGCAAATACGTCCAGGGCGCGCGTTTCGAGTACATACATATATGAAACTGTGGACAGATAACGTACGCTATTATATGGATCATAGATTACACGGATGAGATGTGTACAAATGCGTGAGTGGTTGCAGAAAATTCTTGTTCAACTGCAAGATAGATTCCTCATTTTTATTATTAACTGCACTAACCTAGAATAAAACCTCCATAAAATAACTATACGAACATTCATCTACTATCCAGTACCTCTAAAAGTAATTTTTACGACAGATATAAACTATATTCTATCGCCATTCCGCGCCATATAAGCAGTTAATCCTACCATCCATTTTACAACGTAACATTCCAACATCCTATATGACCAAACGGTTACAATACGGGCCTGCGTTACGCGTAATAAAGCATAAAAGCACGCACGTGCGCAACACCGTTCCTAATAAAATATGAAATAATCTGCGTTATACGTTTATTGTTGATTATGAACGAGCTCCGGCCCCCTCGCACGCGAAACTACATGGAAACGCACGGGCGAGATACCCCCGATTCCGTTAGCGAAACATCGAGTTCTCACCCCGTGGGCCCCCTAAATTATAATAGTATGGCCATATTTCCCGCCTAGCTAGAGTATATCAATTTGAGATCGACGTCCGAGTAGTAGAGCTGAGCGCAGCCGTTAGCTAACCCGGGGGCTGTAGCGCCTGCATTATTTATGATAAGACGATGTGGCGTGCTGTGGTGGTGGTGGTGAGGGTCGCCGCTGGAGGCGCTACTGTCGCCGAGCACTCGTATAAAACAATTTGCGACGCTCATTTTTATCAATAATACACTCCCTTGTTTGGATGGGTTTTTTCTCTTTCTTCTTCTTATTCCTGGAAAAGGTAGGTAAAATGCGTACGGTTCTGCTCGTGAGATTTAAAACAATTTCAGCGTGGTAGCTAATTGGTTTATAGCCTAACTATATCTAATTGAATAGAAGCTAAATTAGGTAAGTCATGTATTGATGTTCATGTCTTGGATCATCTTAAGTTTATCGCTAATACCAAGTTTAGGTTACGTTTTTGCAGCAATTGGGCCCGATGTTGAGATAAATAAACTTTGATATATTTATGAATATCTTTACCACTCCAACGGGTATCTCACTTTTGGCAAAGTTCTGGCACGCTACTGCAAGAAATGTACCAATATAAGTACTTTCACATATCACGAAATTTACAGTGGTTGATTAGGAACGATGTGTAATTTATACCAAATTCTCTAAGAAGAGAATTAATGTTAAAAATGACTTTGCACAAACTGCCAAAGAAGTATTTAGTGGATCAGTTAGCAGAGGAAGCTTGTCACTTTGTATTGTGGCATCTTCCATATCATAGCGCTTTTAATGCTATTCATCTAAAGTGAGTTTATAATAAACACAGCGGTAAAAATGCAAAATAATAATAATAATAATAATAATAATAATAATAATAATAATAATAA
>SMLS01068919.1:0-10458 GCA_004785975.1 Popillia japonica
TCATAAACGTGTCGCCAGTTAACTTGTTCCATCAGCTTATCAAACGGCGTCGACAGGGCGCCCGTAGGCGTACATACATAGCTCCGGCAATTGAAAATATACTTACATGCAGTTTTGTTAATTTCAAAATACCACATAGCGGGTATAATACGTAATATTTATTACGACAGTTAATACTTTTTTAGACTCATCTTATTGAATTTGCGTATGATGATTCTATCAATAAGTTGCCAATATGGACATTTTACAGTTTCTCGTTAGATAAAACTTTCCACAAATAGAAGTACTAATCTCGCTTTTTCATCGGGTTTCGCCAGGAAGATTAATATCGACTTTCTCGCAGAAAGACTAGCTTGATGCACTTTACATACCTATTCATTTTGAATAATAATAACCAACTTCATGTTAGGTGCAGGATTTTTTTGTGAAAATTACATTAAAACTGTTGCACTTGTAGATATGTAGTCCGTTTAGCTTGACTTTCTTACACTGTCAACGATAATACCCTCTATATGTATGTACAATATGTATATCTTACTGGTTGTAGTCTCTTTTGTTATGGGTTTACCAGGAAACATGTTTTGTTTTCGTGACATTTAACGTACTTGTGATCAAAACTGCTAAAACTGTTTATGGCGCACGTAGCAAGTTCAACAATTGAAAACTACTATCGAGCACTGTGTCTTCTTTGGTAGATGCCTGTATTTTAAGCAATCACAGGTTTCATCTCTAAGTTTCCGATAAGTGTATTCTTAATTAATGTTTCATTTAATCTAGTGTATAGTACAGTTTCATTTGTCATAATTGTTGTCATGATACCAAATCTGTTCAGACTTCATAGTAATTCCTTTCTACAATAAGATTAATTAAGATGTAAGCATTTTCTTGTACAAAGTATCCCTAAATCTTCAAAATTACATTAATCATAAAATTTATATTCCGAATTCTTAAGATTCCATTTATCAAATGTACTAGCGAGTCGTTTGTATACAAATGATACAAATTATATTGTCGTGTGCAAGTATTTAGGTTACTTCCTTGGACAAATACACTAATAAATCTACAATGAAGGAACAGTAGCCCGCGCGCGTCCTAAATAACTTACAGAGTGCGGAGGAACAGTTTTTTTTTTGTGCACCGTCAACGGGTACCACAGGAATTAGTGTATATGGTGGAGCGCTCCCAAAGTTCTACGGCGTCATAATGCTGTTGAAATTCTTGTTCCATTTCTTTGCACGTTTCGTCGGGATCTTTTATTCTTGTTTACGCTTCTCGTCGAATACCTGCATACTCGAAATAATTTGGCCGAAGAAAACCGCCGCATACCGCCAAGAATAATAATTGGCGAAGCGGCCGGGGAAGATTCTAGTTTAAAATTAATGAGTTCACGAAAAGGAGAACGCTCAAAATCAATTCTGGTTAATATATTGTAGGAAAACAAAGTGTTCACGACAATGTGAATATTTTTTTCTGAATTTACACAAAAATATTTTAGTGATTTATATGACTTAACGCATATATGTAAGTTAGCGTTTACAATCGATTTTCGAGTAAAATTTTTCTTACTTTTTCCTGATGTTTCACGCTTTTTGATTGATTTGTGTATAAATCTACGCGAAAGCTAGGCAAAATGCCATGCCATTGATCAGCTTCTTGTGAAAATTATCACCTGCAGCTTGAGTTACATATTAGCAGGAATAAGCAAAACATTCATGTGATATTATACCATTTCATATGTATATGTGACCAACGTAATAATTTATTCTAATGTTTGGCAAGGGTTGTAGGCTATGTTAGTTTCAGCATGCAAAGGAATTTTTCATAGCATCTGTCTCTTGCTTAATAATCGTCGCAACTTTACTATGGGCAATATAAAATGGATTTTTAACAAAAGACCTTTATGGAACCTTTAGAGGTTTCTATACAATTAACACACTATTCAATTTAATTTAATTAAAACAAGAAATATACATTTCTGCTTAAAATGACTGCTTTTGAGTGGCACAAGCTTTTTTACATGAAAATAAAAATTGAAAAATAATTATCATTCATTTATGCCCAAACACATTTTGCATATTTTTATAAATAACTAATGAATAAGAGTGATACACTCAAACTGGATTATCTGCTATAGAACGTATTATTTTATTGTAATGTAAAACAATTCAATACGTTTATTTTAGTCACTTGCATGGATTCACTCGTATTCACACGTTAAACCAATCTGTTTGGTGCGGAGCGGTTACTTAAATATAGAGCACCCAATTACACACTTAACTATCTTAACTGTCTTTAAGTAGATAGTTTATGAACTAATTCTATTTAGTCACGAAATTACTTGTCAGCGCTATCCTTCTTCATTTGGAAAATACGTAGTTTTGACGAGCAGATACAAGATCCAACATACTAATACAGTAGTAGTGGTCTGATCTTAATACGAACTTCAATTCGTTTAGAAAAACATCTAGAAATAGAAGTCGACAGTATTATAGTCTTTATTTTAAATGTAATTTATGATGAAAGCTGTTGCGTTGATGTTTAGAATTATAGTATACGTATATAAGTACAGTAGTGACTCTAGCAATGAACTCTACGATGAAATTACAAAAAAAAAGACAATTTTATTGTTTGAGTTACATTTGTTAATTGTGGATTCTCTTTTTCAGGGGTAAATTCGCGACGGTACGTCGTGCCTTACACAAAGCAACCGGTGTTCAATATGCAGCGAAATACATCAAGAAACGTCGAAGAAATATTAACATGATACCGGAAATTTATCATGAAATATCTGTCCTGTTGAAATGTTCTTCGAATAACAGGGTGGTTCGCTTGTATGAAGTATACGAAACAAATTCGGATATGGTACTGATACTGGGCTTAGCCGCGGGCGGCGAGCTACAGCGTATCTTCGATGGAGATCAATGTTTGGATGAAATTGAGGCCAGAAGAGCAATGCGCCAAATTCTGGAAGGTCTTTGCTACCTGCACGAACGAAACATAGCACATCTTGACTTGAAGCCGCAGAACATATTGTTGATGGTAGAAGATAGCTGCGACGATATAAAATTATGTGACTTCGGCATCTCCAGACTTTTGGAGCCGGGTACGGAAGTACGAACATTATCAGGTATGTTTATCACTTTCGTTAATTTTTAAGAAGAAATAACATATTAACACATTTCTACAAATTACTACTACTACAATTAATAATACTACATATTTGTAAACCTTTTTAGTGGTTTAGTAAAGTGGCAATAGGACCGACTAAAAAAGTGAAAGTTTAACGTAGGCGATAATTATGAGCAATTAATCAGAGTATTATGTCTTGACGTCATTATAGAATTATTGGTAGTTCTTAAAAACGTTGCCACTTAATATAACTTAACACACCACATTGTCATACAAATAAAAAACTAATTTATAACTTATTGGTCCTTTTGCAACTGTTTAATAGCTTGCCCCGTTGAGGCTGCGTCTGCAAAAGAAGCAAAAATATCATGAAAACGTTACTTTTTTGCAGACGCAGCCTTAACGGGTAAGCTATCAAAAAATTACCATTTCAAAAAAAAATAAACTGCCCATTTAAATGAAAATAACATTTAAATTTAACTACAGAGTGTATGTTACGAGTTCAAAGCACGCATAATACACTTTACACTTTTAATGCACCTAAAATAGTGCTTATATGTACTGTCAATATCTATCTCAATTTTTAATTAGGTACCTTATGATCGTCGTCAAATAAGAGATCAACATATTTTACGTGTTTTATGCAAAGGATGTCTACAAAACCATAAACTACTTTATTTATTTGTAGGTACTCCTGACTATGTGGCTCCAGAGGTAGTTAGCTATGAACCAATAAGTCTAGCGACGGATATTTGGTCAGTGGGAGTCCTAGCATACGTCCTCTTATCTGGATATACACCTTTTGGTGGAGATACAAAAGAAGAAACCTCCTTAAATATATCTAAAGGAATAGTAACGTTTGACGAAGACTTCGTAGATATATCCAGTGTAGGCTTAGATTTTATTAAGTCCATATTGGTGTTAAATCCAAAGTAAGTAATACTAATAATATAATTTCTTTTATCTAAATCGATTAGTCTTTAAACTTTGGTTTACCCAAACTATTAATTTACCAAATGAAAAATGTTTTCATTTTCAAAATTACAAGTAAATCTATACCTAAATAAAGTCGTAAATTCATTATTTATACTTCGTTCACAAGTCAGAACCACGAATATTAGGAATTGAACGTTAACCACAGCTTCTACGCGATCAATATAATATCTGCTCATTTATCTATCATCTTTACTCTGTAGAGACCTTTATATAGCTAGTACTGAATACTATTGACATACAATACTCCGCGACTTCATATTATATTCTGTTTACGTATCTAAATTGTACTAGAGAGATGCAAGTTCTTTTCATTATTTGTACGGGTATCTTTGAGAGTACAATAGCTACAGATTTCGTTAAATAAGGAAAAAGTTGTAGTTTTATGGAATAAACCTACAAGGAAGCACAGGCAAATGGTGGTGACCGATTTAAATAAACTTTGGTGGGTTTGTAGACTGATGCAGTGTAAGAACAACGGCAACTTTCATAGATGCTAAATCGCCCGCTTTCGGGGAGGGAGAGGGGAGGACCAAGAGCCAACGCTACCTTTCGCTATTTGCTTTAATATCTCCAAAACTATAACACATATTAAAAAAAAGCTAAGGCAAATATATAACTGTTTTATGAGCACTAAAAGATAGATTTCAATAGGCATATCAATAAATATTCAATATTTTACATTCAAAAACTATTAATGAATGATGATACCACAACTATTTCAAGTACTTCTTTAACGCTATCGAATTGATAAATAGTTATAATGTGATAACACTAGTTTTATTGCATGAAGTTACACTGCTGGGAGCAATGCATCTAATATGTATATAATGCGAAATAAAATCCTTATACAGTAACCATTCAACTACAACTTACCAACCCGCAATACCTTGGCATCATAATGCACAAATGGATGGAAAACGAAGACTCAAAATTACACCAATCAGAAAATATGATCCAAAAATGAAGGGAGCCATCTGATTGCGCCCGGCGGAGGGTTAAATGAAAATATTCTACATATATTCTTCTACCAAGGTCTGTGCGTTTTTTGTTGTCGCCGGCAAGCAATATTTAGCCTCCGAATAATGTACATATTCTTACTGCAGTACTTTAGGAAATGGCATCTTTGACTCCAATTTGAGGTGTACAAGCAAGAGCATTTGTGTCTTCGCAATGCCTATCTACCATACCACACCCGATAGCCATAACCAACTTGGATTAATCAAGCCCAACCCAGCATAAGCAACTGTTTTATCATTAACAAGCCTACAATATTTTTATTATAAAACAACTACATATACGAGCCCTAACAAGTATATGTTGGAACAAGCAGTTACTTTGCGAATAAAATACCAGTTCACCGAAATTCTTTTATTCTATTTTTTTTTTAATTATAAATATGAAATTAGCAACATTTTTTTTGATGTATGGAATTATTTTTATGGTTTAATTATATATTTTTTGTTGATTACTATTTAATTAATTGTTTGATATTCGAAAAATGCTGACAACTAAATATTGGAACAAGTGGTTTTTAACAAATTAAAATAAGAATTAATAAGGCGTAACGTCGCCGTTAACTCGAATAACAGCATGAACTCTATTAGGCATTGTATCTACTAGGCCTTCACAGAGTTCAGGGGTGAAACTATCCCATATTTCTTGCAATTTAGCACGTAGTTGTAGTAAAGTGCGCTGAAGATTATTTCTTGGGCGCTGTTTCATTTTGTGTCTCTATTGGATTAAGATCCGGGCTGCTAGAGGGACCTGACAAAACCAGAATGTCATGTTCTTCTATCCATTTTTTGGTAGATTTAGTCGTATGACATGAGGCTCCATCCTGATGAAAGATAAAATCTCTGGATGGATATAACTTTGCTGTACTAGGTAAAAGCGAATGTTCAAGAATATTTTGGTATTTGGCTGCGTTTACTGTGCCTTCAATAAAGTGTAAAGTTTCCAACCTTTTGGCCGACATACAACCCCACACCATGATGCCCTGTGGAAACTTTACAGTCCTTTTGAGGCACTCCTTATGGAATGCTTCTGTTTTTTCCCGGATCACACGCTTTCGGTAATCTCCCACACAGACATCAAATGTACTTTCGTCGCTATAGATCACTTTGTCCCAATCATGCTTGGTCCTCGAAAGCTTTGATTTGGCCCAAATGTAACGATTTCTTTTTTGAATTTTCGTCAATAATGGTTTTCCTTTGGCCTACAAGTCAAAAAATAGAAAATTTATACCGCAAAGAAGTACCGATCAAACATATTTTATAAAAACTAAGACCGCTCTTGTGGATGTATTTACGACAGCATTCTCTGGAAACATTCATTCCAGTTTCTCTATTCCACCATGGAGTTACTTCTCGTAGTGTATTTCTTCTTCCCGACTTACATATTCTAATTAAATGCTTGACACTTCTTTGAGAAACAGCTTTTGGACGGCCTGTACTTTTACCGTGAGCAGTAATACTGGCAGTTTCGCCATATTTTTTAATTATATTAAAAACTGTAGTTGTTGCTATAGTCAATTCACTGGAAATTCCACGCATTGCTTTCCCTTTATGGTACTGATGAATAACAATTTCTCGCACTTTGGATCAGTAGATTTTCCACGTACCTACCATTATTGTATTTTACTCTTAATATAAACCTGACAATACCTATTTACTTTAATTATTAATACTCAAATGATGGGTGACAATCTTTGTTGACAACACACCTACTCGTATGTTTCATTTCAAAGCCGTGTCAGGCTGATAAAACTCAAGAAACTTGAGGAAAAGCAAAGCATGATTCATTATTTAGTTGTCAGCATTCTTCCAATATCAAACAATTAATTAAATAGTAATCAACAAAAAATATATAATTAAACCGTAAAAATAATTCCATACATCAAAAAAAACGTTGCTAATTTCATATTTATTTTTTTTTTAATTAAAAAAAATTAGAATAAAAGAATTTCGGTAAACGGTATTTTATTCGCAAAGTAACTGCTTGTTCCAACATATAGTTGTTAGGGCTCGTATGAACTGCTCGAAAATGATAGAGGGAATGTAGCTACCTTAGCACGTTTTTCTTTAACTTTTGCCCAAATTCAATATCTATTAAAATAGTTACACGTGATTGAAGAAAATCGATATTTCATTTTTTGCAAGCTATGAACTTTTGCTGAAAAACAAAAAAAAAACGCCAGACAAACTCATAAAGCTCTTCTTCTTTCCCAATTTAACTAAATCTTTTTCTATAGGTTGTTAAGCAACGGAAATATTTGATAATATGCTTACTGTAACAAAACTGAAATCAATATGCAGTGCCAACAAGAGAACCTGACACCCGGTAATATGCAAACTAATTTACCAACGTCTTGCTTTTCTTGATTTACATATGTAGGCTGTCAAAGTAATTGGAATGAAAACTGTCAAAGATGGATTTCCACTTCTTGAATATTGTATAATATATGTCAGAGACTCTCAATCGTTTTTGTTTACAGAAAAAGGCCTACAGTACAGGAACTACTGCAGCATCCGTGGATAAATCCCCAAAGTCATATCCTGCCGAACTTAGCACTGATGCCAAACAGCGACGCTATCAACGCGATATCGAAATCGACTCCGATCAACCAGCGGAAATCGCTTCCTTGTCTCCCCGAATCGACGCCTCCCTCGAACAACACAACGACAACAACGGCAGCGAGAACGCCATTCAACAGTGAAAATCTGAACGGTAGTTATACAGACACAACACC
This sequence comes from Popillia japonica, assembly GCA_004785975.1. NCBI lineage: Eukaryota > Metazoa > Arthropoda > Insecta > Coleoptera > Scarabaeidae > Popillia > Popillia japonica. The sequence goes on from SMLS01068919.1 coordinate 7,874, forward strand.
TGTTCGTTCGTACGCCGTGTCCGCGAATTGTCTGTGTCCACAATGCGGTGCAACGTGTCGTAACATGCCGCACACCCCAGTCTCCAAGACGCCCATAACAGTCGATCGCGGCATATTGTGTTAGCCCATGCATTTGTGCTGTCTATTGTGAGAGTCTGGTGAAAATTAATAGTAATATGTATAGATATATCGAACGAAGAAAATACGGAGGCCGAAGTTCGTGTCGGAGATTCTAGTTCGTTTAGCCAGCTTACCGATTCGAATTTTGGCCATCCTCTTTTATAAATCGCCTTAAACCGTACAAGTGTATAGGTTAATTGTGTATGTATGTATGTTTGTGTGTTCTTTTTGTCACGTTTTATTTCTCTTCTTTTTCTTTATTTAATTTTCTTTCATTTTTTCACGCGTCGAGAAACATGAAAAAGTATAGATAAGATTTAACTGATGTTAAGCAAGAACGTAATATCACTTAAACGTATTCATTTATTTATGTAGCGCATGTAAGAAGAACAACAAAAATCTATACATGCTTCCTCTTACTAATGCCTGCATAGCTTGTCATAGAAACATTCTGTGTCCAAACTTGTTTACGCTCACTACTTTGCTACAAAACTAAATTAATGGGAAATAGTCTCTTTACATTTAAAATAAATGCATAAATGAGCAACAAAACACTAAGTAAGTGCTATTATAGTGCATGTAGTATGAGCAACCATCACCTCTCATCGCGTGAGGAGCATTATCTAAGATTGATTTTGTATTAGCTGCAGTTTTTGTACACAAATGTTTATTGCTTCAAACACTAAAGAAACTTTCAAACTTTAATTAATGAGAGCAATATCATTCTAATTTGTTGTAATGGTTTTTAAAAAGAAAGTTTGTCGAAAACTATACGATAATAATACAAAAGCTATAGTGTATATTGTATACATACATATAAGTATATCTAGAACGCCAATATTGCCAAAATTATCCTAAACGAAAATACATTGTATCATTAACTGGGAAACATATAGATATTAGTAAGAACTATATGCAGGCATTACACGGTATTAATCTTTCAACTTAAAATAACTTTTGTTGTTTTCTTTACTTGCGTTACTACAATTAGCGATTCAGTAATTGAAGTTAAAAATGCAGGCAGTATTCTTCTTGCAACTTAAAACGTTGAAAGGAACTTTCAAAAAGTGTGTCATTTTAGTCGACTTTATAGCACGCCAAAAATTCAATTGAAAATTCATTCCTAATTTAAAATTATTGCGTTTCCGCAGAATAGGAAGTGTGTACAATCAATTTGTTCTTCTTTTTTAAAATTATTGTTTTTATTATAAACTTGTTAGTTTAGTACACCTTGGCATAAAAAAAATACTGAAAATTATGATTTGGATATTTAAATGTATGTACATTATTTAACATAATTATTATTTTGCATTTTTTTTTAATATTCATTCAAATGATGTAAAGTATACAGTTGTACAATTTTTGCAATCAATAATATAAACGTTCAAAGTGTCATCATACACAATTGCCTGAAACAAAATATCAAATAAAAATATTGTGATGATTTTTAAACAGCTATTATACGTATAACTAGATAAAGTAATAACATTTTTTTGTACGAGGGATGTTTTGGGGCTGTGGTTAATTCATTTCGAGCTAGAAAAGAATTTGTTTTAAGTTTATTTATATTTAAATTCAAAACCATAAAAAGGAAAAGAAAAGTTGCATATATTTTGATATGTATGTAATTTTTTCCAAATGTGCCCAGTTGTTGTTGTTTTCCTTTTCCTTACTTTTTTTATATACTAAATATTCTATTTGACGATATAGTTGAAGTTAATTTAAATTTAAATGTCAAATGGGGTATTGATTCTTTCGTCTCATAATGTATTATTGTATATTTTCTTTGACATTAAGTATTTAATTTTTATTATTATTATTCACTATTATTGTTTCTACACCAAGGTCTCCGAAGATAATTTCTTTAATGGTATAGAAAAAATAACATAACTTATTAAGATTTCTTAGGTAATTTTGACATATGTTAAAAGAATATTTCCTGTGAGGAGACATATTAGTTATCATTTTTATTGTACTTTTTTTGTTTGCTGTAGACATAGTGGCTCTGTTGTCATGTGGATTTAATACATTTGTGTACCACCACCTGTATAATTTGGCGCTGTGTTTGCATTACATTACTACAGTTAAATAAATGAAGTAAACTTGGACTGTGTTTCATTCGATTCTTCCGCTTTGTGTGGTGTGGTATCTCTATCGTTTAAATTGATGTTGCCTACATTACCATCAACATTTAACATTATTGCTTAAGAATTTCATTATTTTAAAACGAATCATTAACAAATTGAAATGCTAATGTAGATGTAGTGGAAATTTTACACAGAATATTCTTCATCTTAATAAAGTATTTGACGCAAAATATGTTGCTAATTGAATCTGTATGTTTATATGTTACCTGTTTGGTTTCTGCTAAATGTTTATAAATGTTGATGCAAAAGTATTCTAGTCTTTTGTATAAAATTTACTTGAGTACGTTTTGTACTACTTATAGCGTTTTCCTTTGGGAG